>JAECUM010007067.1:0-154619 GCA_016617855.1 Megalonaias nervosa | reverse complement strand
GGACGGTTTTTTTTTTTTTTTTTTTTTTTTTTTTTTTTTTTTTTAAATATTGCAATAGGAAATGTTTACCATGCTATACAAAGTAAACATTTCCTATTGCAATATAAAAAAAAGCAAAGAATTGTAATCTTGTCTTGTAACGTAAAGAGTTTAACCCTAAATTTATCTGTACCAATAAAATCCCAAACAAGCTTTTTCAAACAACCTATTCTCCTTAAGACAATTTGGTTAAAAATCCATCATTTAAAAATATTTTCAAAAGGGCTGATTTAAATTTTGACAAAAGACCTTCAAAATGACATATTGTTGTATAAACAAGGACTGAATTTTCTGTAAAATCAGCTTGTCTTCTTGTAATTCGATAAACCAGTCCCTAAACCTGTATTGATACAAGGGCTCTTATCGTTTTTTAATATATAATACTCGGGACAACAATTTCTCCTTTCTCCTGCATTCTATTCAAGATCTGAAACCAATGCTTCAAGCTACATGTCACTGTGCAATAGTTTTTAACCACAGTTCAGCTCTGAGATTTGAAAACAAATTTGGCTTAAAACAAAAAGTGGTCAGTTTTCTAATCCAGGGTTTCCTCTGAATATTCCCACCCCATTTTTCATATTTGAACATTTAGGTTGGGGTGTGGGGTCACAGCAATTGTACACAGAAAATTTGGAATTTGCCACCACCATGCAGTAGTGGCATATGGTAGTCACTTACCAGCAGGCCTAGCAAATTTAAACTTATGTTAGATTGACTCGTACCTGCATGAAATCGATAGGAAAATGATTTATTTTCTCAGAAATGGCAATTATTATAATCATCATGTCTTTAATCTGCTGACATACCAGATGAAACTATGGCATAGATGAAACCTGACTAGGTACTTGCCATTTGCATACTATTCACATGACTTCACAAATCTCAAACGACATCACTGGAAGTCCAATGGTCATGTGATATCAACAAGAAACTCCTTTTCAATGTTGCTGTACAAAAATTCAATTATATTAAATGAAAGTCAGATACCTTTTGTGAAAATCAGAAAGAACATATAATTCTCAACATATTTATTTCGAGAATAACGACAAGAAAGCTTGTCGCTGTCACAGCAATCTGGCCAGTCAGATTCATCAGGCAGAGAGCACATGTCAACGTGGTAGTCACGCGATACAACAAAACTCTGGAAGTTGTTCTCGGAATAAATATGGAAAATTTTGTGTTCTTTTGTTTTTGTATTTTTATTACAACCAGTATATGACTTTCAATTAATATTTTTTTTTCTACAACATTTGAAAATGTGGGTTCTGAGATTTGTGTACTCGTGTGACAAGCAATGCAAATTGATAGTACCAGGTTACATTTCATCAACGCTGTAGTGTTATAATGTCTTTCAGCAGATTAAAGACATAACGATGTTAATACTTGCAATTTCTGGGAAAATAAGTAATTTTCATATCAATTTCATGCATGTACGACTTGATTTAAGTTTGCTAGGCTATCTGGCAAGTGGCTATGCTTTGCTACCACCATGTTGGCCTCTTGTGATGCTAGACTGGTTTTCATACATTCCATGTAAGGAAAGACACGGATATCAAGCTGACTGTAAAAATAAAAGTCTACTAGACGAATCTTATCCACTGAGCATCTGGACTGGCTCAGCAAATATGTTTATGGCAAGGACCCAAATGATCCTAACTAGATGAATTTAACTCACAATCAGTTTCATTACGACTCAATTATGTAATTATTTCGGGCTTCAAGTGACAGCAGAGAATTCCCAGGTTTCTCCCAACTTTCATCAATATTTGCAAAATTCAAGGACCTTTCATAGTAGGGAAAAAATTATCATTTCTCTCGACTTTTTCCCGATTTCCCAATAGCCTGGGAACCCTGCTTAAAGTGACATGCAGAATTTTTCTTTTGTTATTTATTTAAAATTCTTCAACCGTTAACAAGCTTTGATGATTCTAAGAATCTAATAAATATGGCTAATGAAAGCTAGGATGAATGGATATGACTACAGCTGACTGATCCTGTATACCTCCCATGACTAAACCAGGGGACCAGGCTATTAAATGTTTCGAACATCTGGGGTGGTCTTATCATTGAACAAAGATACATTTAATAAATATTTACTACAATGTTGTAAAAGTAGGAATGGGCTTATGCATCATCATATACATATGACAAACAGTGTATAAAAAAATGAAAATAAAATTCAGTTCACTTGAAAAAGGTTAAAGAGTACTGTTGTTAATAATTATCTCTATTTAACATAATTATGTTATTGTTAAAAAGTGAGATGTCTCACATCAAAAAGAAACAAGAACAAAACATTGCATGAACATTAACTTAACTTGCAAATTTACAAAATTTACAAACCCTAAAATGACTGATAAACAAAATGATACTATGTGCTACTTGATATATATGCATGTTCTTGAATAGACAAAGATTTCAGCTGTTAAACATGCTACTTGTACACAACTTATACAGTATATACTCGCTTAAACGTTGAGTCAGACTGCAAACAACAAAGATCCTGATCTGTCATAACATACTGTACTTGCAGATCAGGGTATATGTTCTTTGCTCTACTGATTACTCCTAATAAATTGTACAGACCCAGATCTGCTGGCACATTATGCACTGGCATATCTGGGATCTGTGCAGCTTACAGCTGCACTCAACTGATAAGTGAGTACATATGGTAAGTATTCATGAACTAACAACACTTCCATAGATATATTTGGTGCTTACAGTATAAGATGTGCGTGCAGATCCATCAGTCTTCAGATCTTGGATTACTTTGATTGCTCCTGTGTAACGGTCAACTGCAAAATAGCTCTGTGCAGGATACAGTCCAATGGCCTCATATACCAATGTACCCTAAAGAATCAAAATAACAAACCATCAGATATTTATAAAACAGTGTATTTACTATTTTTCATGATGTGCCATGTTTTATGTATTTAGTGGCTGCCACAAGCAAGAATTTAAAGAATCAATGACCATTGATCATTCTCCAATACAGGAATTTAAAGAATCAATGAACATTGATCCTTCTCCAATACAGGAATTTAAGTACTAATGAACATCGATTACTTCTCCAATACAAAAATTTAAACAACCAAGGAACATCAATCTTTCTCCAATCCACGAATTTTAAAAAACTAATGAACATTGATCCTTCTCCAATCCATGAATTGAAAGAACCATAGAACATCGATACTTCTCCAATACATGAATTTAAGTACTTATGAAAATTTCATATTTTGTAAAACTAGAAATATAAATAAATAAAAATAATATATGAAGTCACAGAATATGTCATTTCATAAAACACCATTGTTTGCCATTCATACTGATCAGTTGCCATGGATACACATGTAAATATGGTGACCTCTATATTTTCATGAAGATCCAGATTGTGATGTAATTATTATATCAAATAAAACAGTCTTCAGCAAATATGATATGAAAAGACAAATTTCTGCTGGAATATTTAATACATGCTACAATATTTTGACCGGATTAAAAATTTCACAAAACAGCTAATAAGTATCCTATTTTGCTAATTTAACTTACATGGTATAATTGAAATTTATAAATTATTTATACTGAACAATCCTCTGTATATTATGAATGGAAATAATAACCACTTAAGAGTTCTTACCATGAGATCTCGATCTGTGGCCCTGACAGTTTCAATAGTTGAATTGACTGTCCTTGTTTCTTGTATAATTACAGGATACAGTGTGGTAGTGAATGTTGGCGCAAAAGAATCCCTTACAACTGTGATGGTCAGTTGAGCTGTGTCTGTCTTTTCTGGATTTCGTTTGTCTGATACTAAAACATTTATCTGCACCAGAAAAGAAATTACAGTTAACTCATTGCCAGTATTATGGAAAAAAAAATTAATGTATAACAAGTTTAAAAAATTTAAAGGTAAAATTTATCATAAACAGTAAAATATGTATTATTTTTAACAAATTATTTAGCTAATCACTATTGATATACATTTTGCAACTGGATGATATGTAAACTGGTTGATCAGATATTTGTCTACCTTAGCTTAATGACAGTCAAGTGTCCACTTTGAATACTTGTTAAGTGAAAAGTCTGACCACATCATTGACCCTAGCATTTAGTAAAGCAATTCACTTACAAAGAATAGTAAAAGGGTTACAGTTTTGTTTAATACACCACACATGATTTATTAAGTGTTAAATATCTGTAGGTGAACAACTTCATAGAACAAGTCTCAAAGGGAAGTACTATTATCCCTCATTATAAACAGTAACTGGGGTCCTTAACTGCAGAAGCATTATGTTCAAAATCTCATTATATTGAAAACTGTTATATTTATAGAAAAGCAATATACTGAGATCTGTGAGATGTATGGAAATGCAATATACTGACAGTAGCTTAATATACCAAACTGTGGTATAGTGGGAAATATCAAAATTTTTTTAAAACAGTGGTGTTTTGTAAAGAAAATAAGGATGTAAAACTAAGTTTCACCTTGTTTTCTTTTGATCCCAACTGTTATACACTGGCTTGACTTTGGTCATGTGTCTGTAGTGATATTACATTATATCCAGAATCGTATAATAACAAAGCAAGTTATAACGAGGAAGAGCTGTATTTAGCAATTTTACTTTGCGATATGAATACAAAATATTCTAGTATGTATTCCTGATAATTTACTGTGCATTCAACTACTCACAACAAACTGATTAATGCTGGCATCGTCAGTTAAAGGTTTCTTCAAAGTTAATTCCCCTGTTGCAGGATTGAGCAGGAAGTAGCTGTTGATGGCAGGAACATTATTGGAAGCTAATGTGTAGGTCAATTTGTCCTGAAATAGATTGGAAAAAAATTGAAAGCAACTGCCTGGTTAAAATATAAAGATTTTCAACTTTTCATTTTTATTTAAATGTAAAAAGTGTCTTATTCAATCATATTCAATATAATAAATAGTTCAAACAAAGTGTTAATAAAGTACTAACAACTCTGTTTCTCTCCATCCTCTCTCTATGTGTACATGTGTTTGCATCTCCATGTGTCAGCATACATTTACATATACATTACTATCCAGTTATAGAAAAAGAAGTGCAATGTATGAATGTGCTGCTTTACATTACAAATGTAAAGAAATCTAGCATTTTTGTCACAATGTATACTGTGCTTGTACTGAATGTTTAATAAATGGTCCTCTATGCAAACTAATCATGTTAATGTGCGAGAAAAATTTACAAGCTTGTCCTCCTTCCAAGCAGTTTCACAAATAATTCTGTGCTTGTCATTTCATTTAAATAAATCAAGTAACACAAAGTTAATAAAAACACACCCCATCTAAATCTGAAGCATTAAAATCGAAGACTAGAGATCCAAGGGTGTAGTTCCATAAAATCTGTGTACTATATGGGCCTCCACTGAACACTGGTGAGTTGGGGTTGCGTAATACTCTTACTGCCAGAACTCCCTCAGTCACTCGAGATGGTACAGATGTATCGAAAACACCAACACGAATCTGGAAACAAAAAAGTTCCACTTTTAGTATGCATGTATCTTTATATAAAGAAATTGCTTCTATTCTACTCATATGGTTGAAAACGTTTTTTCTTGGAGATTATAAAAGAAACTAACATTTTAAATAACTGCACTACCTTAAATATGTAAACTACAACATATATAAACTCACAAATATGTAAATGAACTGTAAACATGCACACAGGCTGAGGTTTGATCTTCGAATCGAGTGCACCCACAGTAAATAGTTCTGTTTCTCCTCTCATGTATATGTTTAAATCATTTCCGTTACAATTTTTCATAATCTTACTATTGTGTTTTGTTTAAGTTATTCTTCACCATGATGTCGAAGCCATATGTAGCCAGGTAAAACCCAGCTTATGTAAAAACTGACATAAGTAGATGTCCCAGGAACATAACCCTTACATATCTCAGGGTGTACCTGTTGGTCATAATGTGATGGAAATATTCAGTTCTGATTGACATTAAAGATATTTCATAAAGCAGTTATGCTTTAATTAGCTCCCATAATATTTATTTTTCTCTTTTTTTGTTTGTTTTCATCAAGCACATATAAGGCCTGTGGCAGTCCTAATGATGAATTTGCCTACGATTCTGACTTACAAAATGAAACATTTGAGCAATTTTCAATCTGCAAATCAATGTACTGTGGGCTGAAATCAAGACATTTTTGGCTATAATTCTTTAAAACTAAGTAACTGATGGTTATATATGTACTTACAGAGTAATTTAATTGGTTATCTGTGTCAGTCATCAAATTAACACGTGTTGATATTGCTCCAGTTGTGTCATTGATCTGGAAATAGTTGAGAGCTGCGCCATCTCCCAACAATTTGTACGAAAGCTGACCCTAAAAAATACAGAAAAAGATATAATAGAATTTGCATAAGATAAAAGCCACTTTTCAACCTGCTTTGTATGTTTCAATTAAAGTATGGTCATAACTAAAATAATGTCTCATAACAACAAACACAAAGACTTAGCAGAGTTTCTTAGGTTTTTGCTCACTAAACCTATATGGCTTCCTTTTTCAATTAAAAACTGAAATAAACCATTTCAAAGCCAAGTGGAAAATAAGTTAATCAGATAAAGTATTCTTATTTATCTTGGATCACCACATGAAGCCTCACATACCATAATGCATGAAGAGGATTCAGTTACAAATTGTAACAATGAAGATACAAGCAAGGAAATACCAAAAATTATACTAAATATTTCACAAGGTAACAGAAACTAGCCCAATAAACATTTCCATGATATATAAAGCAGATCAAAAAATTTTAAAACTTAAATTGATAAATTGGAACTGTCATTATAACCATTACGCATTTGAAAAGTTTCCAGATGTAAGTTCTTACCAAGATATCACTATCTCTGGCAGATACTGTAAAGAAAACTTGTCCAACAGCATGACTCTCTGAGATGTCCCATGTAAATGGCAGATTGTTGAACATCGGGTTGGCATTTCGTAAAACTTGGACATTGACTGTCACATTGGTGGTTCGTCTGTTGTTTATCCTCATGTCATTGGCCTCCACAATAAACTGGAAAAGGGAAAATTCAAATTTAATTGACCTATAATTACCTGTAAAGAAAAGAAGAGTGTTTTGCCTGCCCAAAAGTAAAACATCTGCAGAATTATATTTGTTTTTCTTATTTGGAAATAAATCTCAGAAAATCCAATAATAATTTTATCTATAAATAAATTGTAAAAGGTATAAAAGTGAAGAAAATAAACACTCAGTAACTATATGCTTTTACAGAATCCACCAACTCCTCATTTTCCATAATTAAATTGGAAAAAAGATTTTTAATGACTGGTTTACCAAATGTGACTGCAACATCACAATATGCTCTGATTACACTAGGAAGAATTCACAGTCTAACACAGGGACAATACTGGAGATAACCAAATTGAAGCATGCTCTGATTACACTAGGAAGAATTCACAGTCTAGCACAGGGACAATACTGGAGATAACCAAATTGAAGCATGCTCTGATTACGCTAGGAAGAATTCAGTCTAGCACAGGGACAATACTGGAGATAACCAAATTGAAGCAATAGACATTAATGCCAAGCTTAAGAAAATAAAAAAATTTTCCCTTCATTTCTTTAAAATCATGACATGGCCAAATAATTAAATACTCTATAGTAACAAAACAAAAACTATCTAGATCAGAGAAATAGAAAGGTTTTTTTAAAGAGCCACTTACGCAAGTTTAAAGAAATTTCAAGGACTTTGTTTCACAATTTTTCAAGACTAGATATCAATTTAAGTTTTTGTTTTAGATCTGTGCAGGCCTTGATGGCGAAATGTGATAGTTCTTAGAAATAATATTTTTCTTTTCTGCACTTATGTAATTTCTAATATGAATTGCTTTTACACTTTTACTGGTAACAACAAGAGTGTTTACTTTCGCAAATTACTGTTCTAGTGACACTGGTTATTAACTTTTAGAACTGAATACTTACAGTATAAATAGTATCAACTCTATTCAGACTCAAAGATTTGCGGATTGCTACATCTCCTGTGTAGGCATCGATGTAGAAGTATTCCAGCGCAAGAGGTGGCTCCACTATTCTGTAGCTGACAGCATCCTATAAGAATATGAAAACAAAATTAATATTATATGATGTCTTTTTGGCCAAAAAATGGCAAACATCTGGCTGTAGAGAATCTCATACCTACAAAAGGCAATTCAAAAGAGTGCTTTCAAACCAACATTTAATGGTGAGGATCAATTTAATGATCACTGTTAATTATTAATTAGCAAATAATAAAAACTGGAGAAGCACTGTTCAATTTAGTCACGTTACAAGCAAGAAATGACATCTGCAAAAGTGTATTAGGTACAGAAATACAAAATGTGATAACAGAGTAGACAGAGATTATAAAATTTGGCTTTGTTTTTTTATATATTGATTTATTCTGTTTTCTAAGGTGCCAAATGCATAACACATTATATAAAGTACAGAGTTTGCCTTTCTCATACCTGATATAACATAACATTTCATGTTAAATACATGATTTTTTACTCACAAACCCCCTGACATGGTTGTGATTTGAAGAACACAGGTTTCAGTAACCATGGGAAGAAAATAAATCCAGTGACTGCTTCAGTATTTGCCAGTAACATGTACCAATGGTAAACAGCCCTGCTTTGAGCTCATGTAAAGCTATCCTTGGGCAGTTTATACAGCAAATTGTCATGGAGGGAATTAATAAGCAAAGAAGTATGGTATAAACAACCACATTTCATGTACGGCTTAATTGACTGAAAATAGCTAGGATGATGTGTTAAGTCCTTTGAAGACTGCTGTGGTGGTGCCCATTATGCTAATTTGCACAGATAAAGTTCACAAAGTGGAACAACCAAATTTGTTTTAAATTATAGGTAAATCAAACAGATGCTAGATGCCTGCTGAAGATAAAATTTATTTCACATCATTGTCTTGAAAGACAATCTTTAAGTCATCTGTATTAAAGATTATTGGCAAGGTTGAGAACAGTGGCACCGTTTCTTTGGAGTTGGATTTTATTTCATATATAAATTGTTTCAGTTGTCTGAATAGTTTCAAGTGTAATTCACTTCTGATGGTGATTTAGGAACCAATAATCTATCAGCAAAGCAAGGAAAAATAAATTACATAACTCCTGGCTAACGAAGTTTTTCTTTGTCAAGCACAGTAGCAAGGGGAAACATTTAATTCTTTGCACATACTGCCAACAACGTACAGTGTGACCCCGCTATAACACGGTAGTTGGGAGCCATAGAACCCGATCATGTTATAGACCGAACCGTGTTATAAGCAACCTTGTCAGTTGGCTGAAGAAAATGATGCGTGTACCCCAAAAAATGTGCAGGGGGGGTTGGGGTTGTTTGGGGGTAGGTAATAAATGCGGGCGCAAAAATGTGCTTCATTTGTACAGTTATCTTCTTAAATTGATGCATAATAAATGAGAAATACACCTGTAGTGAAAACAGAGAAGGCATATATAATATTTTACTTTATTCAGAGAACCACACATTGGTACATATATGTGTATACTGTTTATATATACATGTTTAATGTATAGCAATGAATAAAGTATCAACACCATGTACTCACCCACGAATCACGTCACATACATTGAATCCACAATACAAGTAATTCCATCGAAAATACGCACACATACAGATTTAAAATAGTCAATAATTTTGTCACAGGTCATATAGGTCTGAATTCAGCAGAAAAAATAGCACAATCACGTAACGAATGATGAAGCACATTTACTTTTCAGTACGTCCCAAGTTGATAAAAGTTTGCGTTTTAAGCCGCCATCAGTAGAGTTTGTAAGCATAAACATTTTTCCTGTAAAAAGGAAACTTTCACGGCACAGTAAAAGTGTTCCAGTCATGTTGGAAAATTAAACAATCCATCAGATTCCATTGCTATTATTTAAGTTCGGTACTGGCTTCCTTTGAAGAAAGGTTCTTTGTTTATATTGAAGATTGTAGTCGGCTTTCTTTGATGAATGGTGCATGCGTTATTGAAGTCACCGCTAAAGGACAGCTTTGGAGAACCAAACAAATGCCCGTTTCTTATTGTGGCAGCAACATCAAAAATTGTATTGCATGATTGAGACTGATTTTTTTCCCATTTGCTTAGTATGTTTTCATAACAATCGGTGCTTCTGAGGTAATGTTTTCTTTGAAATTTCAACTACTATTTTATCTGGGTAATATTTTTTTAAAATGAATTGGCCATCATATGGTCAATTGCAGTTACTGTTCTTCCCTGCCTATTGAATAGACAAGTGAGAGCTTGGGGTTTATTTTTTTTTTGTTTTTCTTTTGTTTTTGTTTTTTACACTGGTGGTAGTGGAATGATGCTGCCTTCCATGCATGCGTCAGAAATTTAAAGAAAGGGTCAATCGACAATAGAGGCGCAGGTTTTCTGGTCTGATGACAGAGATTACTATAGAAAATGTGAATGTTCTGAAGGATTTAGTTCTGAGTGAAAAGAAGAGGAATTTTACTTACCATCCACATACAAATGTCAGTCTATGTAAATATATTAAATACTAGCGAGCAGCCGAAAATCCGACGAAAGATAGATTATGAGATAATGCCTCGTCCGGTTAATCTCTGCTACCAGAAATGTAAATTTGGAAAAAAGCGGATATCTCAAAATATACAGTACTCATGCTAGATGTCAACATAAGTGGATTATGATATAACAATGCACTGTTAAGATGGTTTGTCAATATGGACAAAGAATCTGTTTATGTAACAATAGATAATTTTTCAGTGCATTTCAGTGCAACAATGTCACCAATAAAAAAAATCACCAGATGGTATCATTTGCCACCTATAAGGGAAAAAAAAATCGCAATCTGCGACATTGCCGAAGCCCTGCGCGATTCCTGAATAAACTTTTTACACCTTATCTTTCGTACTTTTAAGAAAAAAAAAGTCCCCATGAAACTTCAAAATATTATGTCCCTTCTCCCTTCCCCCAATAAAATGGTCAGTCCCAAATGTGATGTATAGTCATTTTTTTATAGAGACAACTGTATCTCATGGTCATACTCAATCAGATACAATTCTGACAATGCTAATATTATGGTTGTGAAGAACAACTCAGTTTTTACCAGGATTTGCTCATGGAATCCAACAGAAAAAATTTTAAAAGTATTATCCAGTCTCTAGAGAGTGCAAAGATGAACATAATGACACCTGTATTACCTTCAAACCTCTTACTGAACTACTGAGAGTAGTAATTACTAAATCTAATTAAGCCATTATATTCTCATCCAATGGAGTTACAGACAGAAACTTGTATGTTGAAATTTAATGTCAGTGTGCTTGTGATTATTTGAGTTTTTGCACATACACGTATGTTTGGTGATGATATTTGACAATACAAAGTCTACCAACTACTTGTTTTTCTTTGTAAGTATATTATATGCTTTACAGAAAACAGAAAAGTTATTTTTTTATTCACAGTTGATTTCCAATCATTTTCTATAGGTTTATATGCAAAAACTGCTTATTCTCAGTTGGATGTGATTTCTGGGGGTCACATGCATCGACCCCCTTGGGACCTCAAAACACTTTTTTAGTCTCAAAAGAAACCCAACACTGTCAGGAAATATGGCAGGTATGCATTCTCCTTAAATGCAGAATGTCTCATGGAAGGCTTTCAAAACATATTTTGAGCTCATTATTTCTAATAATTTATTTCTTTTCATTATTTTTGTTATTACTACTACTGGTACTAAAAATGATATCATTACTTTATGTGATGCCACTTACCCCATCAGCATCCACAGCACTTATCCTCAGGATGGCTACTCCAACTGATTCAAACTCATTGACCTGTGCAGCATAGTTTGGCTGCAAGAAGTGTGGTGCCGATGGATTTCTTTCCACATTGAAAACAATGTTTGTCACAGTAATGTCATTTGGGAAGAAGGTATCATAAGCTTTGACTTGCAGCTAGAAATAAAAAAAATACAATATGAGTGAGAATAAGGCTCATATTACCAAAAGTATCTTTAGCGCTATTGACCAAAGGGATTTCTAGTGTGGGAAAAAGTCAAATATATAGCAGTACCAATATCAGGTTTCTAACTGGTAATATGTTGGGTGTGTGAGTTTGGGAAATACAGGAATTTCAGAGATAGATGTGGGGGGAGCAATGATAAATCTGGGTAACTAGGTCAGCATCATAGAAATTAATGTAAGCTGGGTGTGGGAAACATCAACAGCAAGTCAAATTTTTTGGGTTTCAGGAAGGCTTTGACAACTTTAAGTAAACAGGTCATCATCATGACATATCTGGATAACTGGGTCATATTGCTGCTGTTTCAGCACCACTTAGTTATGGTATGATCTTGGGGGAAGGGAGCTGTCATTCATCTAGTAACGGTTAGCCAATCATATTCTGTGTGTGGGGAAAGGGTGTGGGATTACGACATTTGTATACATATACAGATACAAGGTATAGCGAGAAAGAAGGAAAAACAGGAAGAGGGCAGAGAAAGAAAAAGGGACAGCAGGGAAAAGATGTAGTTGGAAACAAGAATCAGACAGAGATATACAAGATGGGGAGTTAAGAGAAAGGATACCTAGTAGTCATAATGGAGGGATAGATAGATATTCTGAGTGGACAAATGTAGTGAGAAACAATGTAGATAAACATTAGTGTAGAATTTGGAGAGGTGGACAGAACTTAGTGTGTATATTGGACATAAACCATAAATTGCAATATGACTTAGTGCTATAATTAGAATACCACTGGTCCCTGCCTCACCCCGAAGTCAACAAGACCTAACAGGTCAGACAGACCATACCTAATGGGTCAGACTAATAAAGATATTAAGTTAATTTCCTTTACATCCTTATAACAAAGAAAATGTTTGCAACATTTCTTTATCTTTAATAAAGACCAAAATCAGTTTTTTTTCCTGACTTAGTCTGACACAATAAATTATTTTAATAAAATTATCTTATATTGCATAAAACTAAATCTGACTGAATCTCAACATTAACCAATATGCTTGAATCAGTGGTGGACTGCAGGTGACAACAAAAGTTTGTTCAGTTTTGGTTCACTTTTGTTTTCAAATTTTAAGCACAAGTATGTGTCCCAAAGCAGTTTGTGTTTCAAAGTAAATCCTAATTTCCAAATGTTGTGAAATATTACAACTACTACAAAGAGGAATTATATGAAAACTGTATTACAGTGAGTAATTATATGAAATCTATTACAATGAATAATTATATGAAATCTGTTTTACAATGACTAAATATACAAAAACTGTATTACAATGAGTAAATATACAAAAACTGTATTACAATGTAATTATACAAAAACTGTATTACAATAAGTAATTATACAAAAACTGTGATGAAAACTGTATTACAATGAGTAATTATATGAAAACTGTAGTAAGTTCAGGCAATAGCATAATAAAGCTGTCTCTGTCTCTCTCATGTTGAATATAGCCATGCTTCATCAAGTTTTTTCTAGCAAGATTGTATGCATCATGTACTTCATTACAAGCCAGTCTAGCTATAAGGAGCTATATTATATGGTTTCTATGGACAGTGTTATAACAAGGGAATACTGTAATCAGTTCTGCAGAGCACTATGTCTTGCATGAAAATGATGTACCATACCTACTATAACTTTCAAACTCTTTGACATTGGATCTCAATGTTGCTGATCCTGCCACTCACTGTTGCTGTTGTTTCTATCTGCTAATGCATGCAAAAATATGGTCTATTTCGATCTACATGAAAATACTCACCACATATCTTGTGTCAGATGAGGTAAGAAGAGATTTTCTGACATAGACTGCTCCAGTAGTTCTGTCAACACCAAAGTAGGTCATGGCAAGTCCATCACCAATAACTTCATATGCTATCTGCCCCTGAAGAACAAATATGACAAAACATTACATGAATATATCATCTGAGAACTATTTGTGACAAGTGGTATGTTTCTTGAGAAAACCGTTAGCTGAAAAATTAGATTTAGAATAAATTTATTAATGTTTTTATCCCACAGATCATTCATTATACTATATTAAAGTGTACATTACAAACTGAACATTTATTCAACAATATGCTTAACTTCTAAAATTATGAGGAACTGCAAATACTAAAAAATTCAGGACAAAATTCTGGACAAAAAGTTGCAAGGAGGAACTGATTAAGGTGAGAAAATTGCCTCTTTGTAACTAATGTCACCTTTTAAAAGTTCACCTGTAAAGAAAAAGTATAAAATTATTAATGTTTTTACCCTGAGATCAGAGTCAGTTGCAGTAATAGTCAGAAGAGCAGATCCATTGACTGGGGATGTCTCAGTGATGTTCCTCTCATAGTTGGGAGGTGTAAATTTTGGAGCCCATAAGTTACGATCAATGTTGATTATCACGGTGGCAAAGCCATATTTTTCTGGGGTGCCCTGGTCTCGGGCTTGGACAGTGAACTAAAAGTAGTAGATGAAATAAAACTGTAAACTTATGGTTCAAATGTGCATATCCCATCATAACATTTATCACGCTGCATTTTAAAATAACTGAATGGTTGCTATATAATAGAAACAATGGAAAGACAGAAAACGAATGGTTTGATAAATATACTAATGAATGTTTCCACAAAATAAAAAAAGAATAAAGAGTAAGTAAATAAATGAATGTCAATCAAAAGGTTTAACACTGTACAAATAAAGTATTGCATGGAAACTTCAGGAACATAAAGCCCTCCAAAAAATGTAAACTTGAAAGTACATGTACTGAATTAAATGATGAAATAAAAGGTCAAGATGCAGACATCTGAGAAAAATGTATATAAAAATGTACAGGTAAAAATATGTATTCCTTAAAAAAATGTGCTAAAAATTTATTACATAAACTGCATTCCCTCAAAATGTCTGAGATTTTCTTAGGTAGTACATCATCATACAGTTCTTTCACAGAATTCACATTCAATAACTTCTGCCTCTGAGAGTGGGAGTTGATACACATGGTAGGAATGTTTTCTACTGTCAGTGGTCACTGGCAGGACTTACTGTTAATGTATTTCCAATTGATCTGCTTGCAGTCAAGTCACTGGCAACATAAATGACTCCAGATACACCATCCAAGAACAAATAATTAAGGGCAATATTTCCACTGGTATCCTGTACTATACTGTAGCGTAATGTATCCTATTAAGGAAAATGCAAAATCATTAATAGCAACTTAGCTTCATAAAAAGTATTGTGATCCAACTAAAATTTCACCATGCACAGGCAAAGAAATTAGGAAATCACTGGAGTATTACCCAAAAGAATGCAGTTCATACTTAGTAATGTACACAAGGATAATTATATAATCAGAATTCTAAATCTGACCATTGATGAACACTCTTCCTGTTAAAAAAAAAAAAACATTATGCAAACTTAATAATGCCAATATTTATTATTTTTTCAATGTATTAAGACAAAGATACAACTGGCTGAATGAATTACAGAGACAGTCTACATTATAAACAATATTAACATTTATCATCATTTATTAAACAACATAAAAGTTTAATGGGTGCTTAAGTTCACTATTAAAACTTCACTGTTTATATGGACAATTTTATAAATCAATGTAATGGTATAGTTTTTAAATTAAAATTTATGCAAACCTATTATAATAAACTCACATTATCCGCATCTGAGGCCTGTACACGCATCACACTTGAGCCAACTGGCATTGTCTCATTGATTCTGGTACTGTATTGTACACCTGATGGTGCAGAGAAGATGGGAGGATTCGGGTTGCGTACGACATAGATCTGGGCATTGGCAGCAGCACGGTTGTTTGGATGGGCATTGTCATAGGCCTCAATACGTAGCTAAAGCAGAGACAACAAAGTAATTATACTCTATGTCAAACAGTTCCAAACAAAGTAATAACATTTGCACAGGCAGTGTTTGCTCCTGCTCACACCCTTGCATCCTTCTTCACAAAAAAAATTCCTTCTCAATGACGAAGACTATTTCCTGCTTTGATAGAGTCCTAAGTAAGCAAATTAAAAAAAATCAAAATAAAGTAATATTTTGATGCTGAATAATTCATTCGCTGAAAGTAACATGGGCTGACTGCCCCAGGTACAAGTACAATGAATCTTGAGATCATATTAAATGTCTGTATTAAAATTAAAAACATATGACACAGCTATTGTATGTGTAGGGACTGTTATTTTAATTTTAATGTATCTGTATCACAAAATTTTTTGTACTGAATAAAAATTGGGTTATAACTCGACACTAACTTATCAAAGTGAACTACTGTAAGAATCAATATATTGCAGTAATTTAAAGGAACTTTTTGTAAACATTCATAATTGACGTAATAAGCAAGAAATAAGTAAATAATTAAAAATTAGGCTAAGTCCCTTGACAGCAAAGGTCTACAAAACTCATCTTTGGGGGCTTTTTGCTTCAATTTACTTGGAAAGCTGTAGAAAACACTGGTACAAGATAAGCATATGTGTGATAATTCATAATGGTTCATAAAATTCATTCAATTTACTTGGAAAGCTGTAGAAAACACTGGTACAAGATAAGCATATGTGTGATAATTCATAATGGTTCATAAAATTCATTCAATTTACTTGGAAAGCTGTAGAAAACACTGGTACAAGATAAGCATATGTGTGATAATTCATAATGGTTCATAAAATTCATTCAATTTACTTGGAAAGCTGTAGAAAACACTGGTACAAGATAAGCATATGTGTGATAATTCATAATGGTTCATAAAATTCATTCAATTTACTTGGAAAGCTGTAGAAAACACTGGTACAAGATGTGTGATAATTCATAATGGTTCATAAAATTCATTCAATTTACTTGGAAAGCTGTAGAAAACACTGGTACAAGATGTGTGATAATTCATAATGGTTCATAAAATTCATTCAATTTACTTGGAAAGCTGTAGAAAACACTGGTACAAGATAAGCATATGTGTGATAATTCATAATGGTTCATAAAATTCATTCAATTTACTTGGAAAGCTGTAGAAAACACTGGTACAAGATGTGTGATAATTCATAATGGTTCATAAAATTCATTCAATTTACTTGGAAAGCTGTAGAAAACACTGGTACAAGATGTGTGATAATTCATAATGGTTCATAAAAGAGAATTATATTCTACTGCTGTTGCTCAGAACGTGTTTCAGATTAACTCACAAAACTGTAGACAAAAGGTTGACTGAATTTCAACTGCCCCTTTTCAACGGGAAAAAAAATTGTGTGCGATTTCCACAACAATAGTGTTTAAGTTGAAGAAAAAGAATTGCCATGATGACTGGTGACAATAGAGATAAAAGAATCATTGAGAAATTAGAGTCATTAGCTAGAGTGCATCACAAGGATCCCATTCACTACAATTTAGTTGGGGGCCCCGAGTGGCCGAGTGGTCTAAAGCGCTGATCGTTACGGATCACTGCCATCTCACCTCTGTCTGCGTGGGTTCGAGTCCAGGCTCGGCTAGCGTGGGTACGTGAGAAAGCCTGCCAGTAGCTTCTCGTGGGTCGGTGGTTCTTCCCGGGGTTTTCCAGGGTTCTTCCTCCACCATTAATACTGGCCGCCATGTATAGCCTATCTTGTGCTGAAAAATGGCGTTAAACCCTATAACAACAACAACAACAACAACAACAACAATTTAGTTGGCAAGACCTTAAACTGAGAAGCCTGTGGTGGGAAAGTAAAGTTATGAGAAGGACCAAAAACCTTAGTAAATTTATGTTGTGCTAATAAAAGGGCATAACACCAGTAAAAGATGTTACGGAATGCTGGAAAATGAACTCGTTCAGTGTCATTTCAATATAAAGCGGCATACCAAGCCTGGTTGAAATCCAACAAACCTCTGTAAAATTTTGCTGTGGAAATCAGTGTGTGTAAGTGTCTGTCTGAATGTATGTATGTATGTATGTATGTATCTGTGTGTATGTATGGATGTATGTATGGATGTATGTATGTATGTATGTATGTATGTATGTATGTATGTAGCCCTGGCACCATACAGCATTATGGGCAAAACTGCAACAAACAATAGGAAGATAAACCTTCCAAATAACTGTAAATATGTAATCCTTCAAGATAAAAGGCAAAGCTCTTAAAAAACAAAGGCTGTGAAAAAATAATGGTTAAAAAAAATTGCTTATTGCCTGAAGAAAATAAACTCTCCAAAATTAAATAAATTTTTTTCTCTTGCAAGATGGAAAATGATAAAGATGCTTGACTGGTGTAAAATCGTATACAAAATAAAACTGAGAGGTGAAGTCTTTAAACTATAGGATTAAAATTTGCAAATTAAACCACATTCTTTTAGAAAGTGGAAGATTTTGCTTCTTGTGGAACATCAAAAAGCTGAAATGACATCAGAAAATGCCTGACTTGCAGTTTTAATGCAGTTAACAAAAATGTGCTCCACCGTTAGTAGACATTGGCATGGCACACACTCTGATCGAGATTCACAGTTCTGGAAGTATGTCTAGGACAGATATGCTTGTACAATATTTCAGCAACACAATACTACATATCTCTGTGATTTACTCTACAGTAAAAACCTCTTTTGAATGACCACTGCTATGAGAGACCACCTATCTTCAGAGACCAGGTTTTTAGTACACTGATTTATCAATTATATAGTGTTATGACACATCATGATACCACCTGTTTTAACAGACCATGATTTTTTGGCTGAAGGGGCGGTCTTCTAGACAGGTTCTACTGGATATGAATGATGCCACACTCCAATTGTTGGCTGGATGCTTGGAAGCTTATTTTTGGAGATTTCATTCAACACAAAAATGGGCAAAAGGAGCTTAACTCATGTCAATGAGAAATCAAATCTGTTCCAGGTCTCATCAATACAGAGCTATATGCCAAACTTAGCATAAGTCTTGGGAATGTTAAGATACAGAAACTACGTTGTGAGTTACAAAATCAAATGTGATAACTCCCTCTAAAAATAAGAGAACAGGTTTGAAATCAAACTCATATTTGGCTCCATGCAATATAATGGTGCATACCAAATTTTAATAAATTCCAACAATTCACAATTAAGTTTTTGGCCTTACAGATAGACAAATGAACTCAGATATGATTCTTTCAGGGCTCTGCTGACATTATCATTCAGGGAGCTAACTATATTCCGTCTGACTGTATGTATGTTTGTAAGCACAGGGTTTAACAACGCATCAGCACAATCCTGACTCCCCAGTGCTGAGTAAGGTATCCCCAAGATGGCATACAACAAAATATATGGTAAAACAAGGTAAAATCCTCAAAATCCAAAACTGAATTTTGATATCAACTGCACACTTTTAAAAGTCCAAGTCCTGGTGAACTGAAACATCAAAGGATGCACTCTATGAGGATGGATCCAATACTTGCCTCTTACAAAATGTAGGTGGGTGTACTGGGCCTATTCTACATCCCCAAGTCTGCAGGTGTTTTTTTAAAATATAAAATCAAGTTGAGAAAATCAATGAGATTACAACTGCAAAAAGTTAATTGATACGTACAGTATATGTGAGGGTCCTGAGGGCATCATTAGCCAGGTTCACTTTAACTCTGATTTCACCAGTACGGGAATCAACTTCAAAGAAATCTAGAGCTGGGAACACTCCTACTGCTTCATATGTTATGAAACTCTGAAAAGTTTACATGAATGAATGGCATCATCAGTAGAAATAAAAATAAAAACTAATGAACATAACATTAATCTGACCAGAATGCCTCCAACATTCTTACAATATATTCACATTATAAGCATGATTGCTCACCTGGCCAACACCTTTTTAATAAACTAAATGCAAGGGTATGCATGTATACCTATATACAGGATTCAATAATATTTTAGCACAATCCTGGCTATAAAAGTACAGACTAAAAGTAAACTTTTTAAACATATGCAGGTAAGAATTGCAAAAAAATATTTTTCAGGAAGACAAACCATTCCAAATAATGTAAACAGGTGATCCTATAAAATTAAATAATAAAGGTAAATATTTTAAATTTCATTAAAAGGTATTTAATATAAAACCTGAAGTTTAAAATATAAAATCCTAAAAGTAAGAGTCAAATTTGTTAATATAAACTGCATTCATTAAAAAGCTGAATATTTTCCTCAGTGGTTCTTCATTATATACTTTTTTTAACTAGTTGACATCCAAGAAAATCAGTTTCAAAGTTGATCAAGAAAACTAAAATTATTGAGACTTTTGTTCTTTAGAAATGGCAGCCACAATGGATTGTCTGATTCTGACTTGCATCATGATTTGTTCTGAACTGCCAATCAGTTTCTTGCACTGTGAGTACTGACATATTGTTTTAGTGGATTATGCACTGTGAGCACTCTCTTCTTGCTTCAGTAGGTTTTGCACTGTGAACACTCACATCTTGTTTCAGTGGATAATGCACTGTGAGCACCCACATCTTGATTCAATGGTTATATACTGTGAGCATTCTTCGTGTTTCACTGGGTTATGCACGATGAGCACTCACATCTTGATTCAGTGGTTATATACTGTGAGCATTCTTCTTGTTTCACTAGGTTATGCACCATGAGCACTCACATCTTCAGTGGGTTATGCACTATAAGCACTCACATCTTGTTTTAGTGGGTTGTACAATCTTCAACAGAGAACCAAGTTAGAAAAACTGACAGTGCTCACATACCAGTTTCATCAAGGAACTGATGATGCAAGTGCCAAGCCACATCAGAAGTTATTTTCCCTATTTTTTGTAAATGGCCATAAAAAAATGATGATGGCATCCAATAGACAAACTTTAGAAGATTTATGTGCTAGATGATTTGTCAAATATTTTGTCTAATTCTCTTCAATGGTTTTTGAAAAGCCATTCTATAAACTTCTATTTTAAGTAATAATGTATATATTTGATGATGAATTTGCATAATTTTCACATTTAAATGACCTTATGCCAGACATGAAAATGCTGTCTGTCAAATTTGGTTAAAATTCTGTTCAGTTGTTATTCAGCAGTTTTTCAGAATTTCATGGTAAGGTATTTAGTAATGGTTATCACATTTGATGGTAGATTGCCATTATCTAAACAAGCTTTAAATGCCTTCATTCAAAGAGACTTTCTGTCAAATTTGGTCAAAATCTGAAGAGTGCTAGAAGTTTTCTATTTTTAGTAACCGCAGTCACATTTGACAGCAGATCATCAACAGTTGTATAAATGTGAAAACCCTTCATATCACAGATTTGGTTAAAATCTGTTCAGCCGTTTTCCGAAATACGTCATTCACGATTGTTCTAATTTTGACAGTGTCTGCTAAATTTGATTATGGCTTGGCATCATTTGTATAAAACTGAATTACCTTCATGCTAGAATGCTTTGTGTCAAATTTGATCAAATTCTAGCGAGAAATTTTAAAAAATAAGTCATTTTGAAGATTTTTTACATTTTTAGTAAACAAAGGCCATATTTAACAGTGGATCAGCATCATTTGTACAAATCTGAAAGGCTTTTTGTGCTATCAAAAATGGACAAAACATACCAAAAGGTCATTATCTCTGGCCTGGACTGCAAGGATGGAGGAACCAACTGCTGTTGTGTAGGGGATGGTCACACTGTAATTCTGACCCAAGAAGAATGGACTTTGATCCATAGGATTGCGGAGGATTGTGACGTCCACAGTTGCAATGGCTGTATTTCCTCGTCCATCTGAAGCCTCAATTCTCAGCTGAAACGATAAAGATGTACTAAATTATACTATCCGTCTTAATGATGGTTGAACCTCCGATAAATTACCTACCTATTCCATGTCTTCTATCACAATTTATCTCATATTACATACATCAAGTGCAATCCATGTTAGTCCATGCTTGTCACTTTGAACATGATTTTTTTTAAAACTGTAAATAAAATGAGTGGTCCTCATTTTGAAAGTCATGGGGTTTTATGTTTCACTCCAATCCAGGAAACATGGAAAAACATCAATTCTTTTGCATTATTTAATGATCCGTATTTTAATGTAGATGTATGGACTATGTAGTCTGAAATAAAGAATTCTTATCTTGATCATAACCAATATGTCTATGTTACCAATCATTTTGATACTCTGCAAGGGATAAATACAGCATCATGAATCTTTAAGAACATGTTTTATGGTATAAAAAGACTTTTTGTCTTTTTTACTTGCTCAAGAGAAAAAACACGACATGTGCGCATAAACATGTACACTAATACCACCATATGAAGGATTTTTAAGCCATGATATTGTAAGATGAAAAGTATTTTTACATAGTAAAACAGAGCATTCATGAAATTATCTTTAAAAAAACACAATTTATATATAACAATAAGTAAAAAGAGTCACTCGAAGGGTATGGATGTATGTAGTAGTGTTTTACACTACCTCAGCTTAAAAGTGGCTATACACCTGCTCTACTGGCCAAAAAGAAAAGCCAGGAATCCATAAGTCCATTTTCTTTCAGATTCTATAAGATACCTTACATAAACACTTTAAGTAAGAAAGATTATACATGCTACATTATTGTTTTGTTCTTGCTTATATTCATTGTTCAGGTTTGGTTAATAGTAACAGATGGTGAAGTACACTGATTTAGGAAGATCTGGGATGTTCTTTCAATAGATAAAAATGAGGCAGCCATTTTGGTTGCAACAACATTCCAATGTTATAAAACTAATCCCTAATTCATATACTGGTTTTTAGAGTTCAGGTCTCTGTTTTATTGATGATTTCTGCTATCATAATTTCTGCACAATAAATTTGACATCCCATCCCCTTCATTTTGCTGCAGTGCCATAATCTCTTGGTTCTTTAAACAAAATAAAAAATTTGCTGGTTAAAACCCCATGTTCATAAGGATATCCATTTAGGAGCTGCAACAACAAAAGTTTCGAAATGGCTGCCATGGTAGTCATGCAGGATGTCAGTTCAGCACCATTTTTATTGAGACCCAACAAGACATCATAAAAAATCTTTTTGGTGAAAACTCAATGCCAATATTGCCATTCAGTTTGAAGTAGAAATAATAAGATTTTGAACATGGCCACCATGTTGGTCATACAGCAAGTCATATTGGCACCATTTTAATTTAAGACCAACTAGATATCCTAAGAAGTCTACCAGTGAAAACCCATGTCTATACAACTTTCCATTTATGTGGAGTATTAATAACAAAGTTTTCAAGATGGCTGCCATGGTGGCCATATTGGTCATTAGATCAGAACCATTTTTACTGACTAGACATTATACAAAGCTTTCTGAGGAAACCCCTAGTTGATATGAAATGGCATTTGTGAGCAGCATCAGCAAGACTTTCACAAGACTGCAATGGTGAACATACTTCAAGTCAGACTGGCATCATTTTCATTTAGAACCAAAGAGACATCATATAAAGTCTTTTAGAAAACACTATCATGATGTAACTATTTATTCAGGAGGAGTAGCTATAACAAGCTTGTCAAAATGGCTGCTGTGGTGGAATTAATACCTGTCCAAATGTCACAATTTTCTTTAAGGACCAATGCAAGATCGTAAGAAGTCTCATGGTGAAAACCCTATGATAATATGACTTTCTGTTCATAAGGAGTAGCTATAACAAGATTTCCAAGATGGCCACTGTGGAGGCCATACTGGATGGTCACATGGAAACATTTCCATTTAGGTCCAGCTTGACATCAGAAGTCTTGCAGTGAAAACACCTATGTCAATATGACTTCTGTTTATTAATAACAATAACAAGATCTTCACTGTGGTGGCCATACTGGATGGTCACATGGCAACATTTTCATTTAGGACCAACTAGACCATGGGACATGTGTGTGTGTGTGTGTGTGTGTGTGTGTGTGTCAAATTTTATGGCAATCCATTAAGTAGTTTAGAAGAAACAATAACAAACTTGTCCTAATGGACAGACAAATGGCAGTAGAGTTAAAATCAGCATCTCAGGCAAAAATTACCTGTCTGAGGTATATTAAATTATAAAGCATGACCGCCTCTTACCAAATATGTGTTTTGTGGTGCAGCTGTCAAGACACCTCTTGTAGTGATGACACCTGTATCTGTAGCCAGGATGAAGTATTCCTCAGCACCAACTGGTACTGATGACAGATACCTATATGTCACTGGATCCTGAAAATGGAGAAATACCTCTTAAGGATCACTTGCAACTGTCCTCCTACTACTACCACTACCACTAGTACTACTACTACCAATCCTGCAATTACAGGACATAAAAGTACTAACCTACCTTGGCATGTTTGTACGTAATATTGTTTAAAAGGGTCTTGGAACAAAAATGGCTAGTACCTATTACAAATTCTAAAATTGTTAAAAAAAATGAATAATTACACAAAATCTTTAGGAAGATAAACTCTTCCATATGAATGCAAACATGAGTACCCCAGTATAAACATAAAAGGTAAAGATGTTAAAATTCCATAAAACATATCCAAAATCTAAAATGTAATAGGTAAAAATACTATAAAGACTTGCAAAACATGCTCAAAACCTGTTACATAAACTGCATTCCCTAAAAAAGTCCTAAATTTTCTCTGCTCATGCATAACCATATCCTTCATTCAGTTCACATAAAAAACTTCTGCCTCACTGACTGCAAGTAGACACACCCAACAAGAATGTGTTCCATTATCAGTGGACAAAGGCAGGGCACACACACTGATCAAGGTTCACATTTCAGGAGGTATGCACGATTTAGGTTAGGTTTTTATATCTTCTAATGCGCAAATGGCACAATACCACTTCATATCAGTGACTTTTGTTTTATATGATGGATGCCAGTCTCCAATGATAGGACTGATGTTCTCAAGTTTGTCAAATTTTCTTTCCACATATTTTGCCAAGTATGAAGAACATGTTGATTTATGTAATATTTGAGGTCAGAAAATGGAATCGTCTGTTCAGCAAAGGATGACTGCAAGGCAGCTTTAGCTGCTTTGTCACTCTTTCACTAATGTTAATACCAATGTAACAAGGCAGCCAACAATAGTACAGAATATTATCACATGAACAAATGTTTCTGTAAGATTGGGAATATTAACAGGTTGTCAAATTTAAAGTTTTGCAAGGCTTTCAGTGTGGAAAGGAAAACCTATTTAATCCCTGGGGATTGCAATGTAGTTTAATAATCTTAGTATGGGTGTAATTTCTGCATAGAAATGATGGAGGCTTTATATGCTAACCAGCATGAGAAGGTGCAATTGGGTGCTGCAATGGCAGTACCAACTTTGTCTCCATCTTTCAAACCATCTGTATACAGGGATATATAAGCCATGATAGTAGGCTAAGATTTACTGAATCTAACACAATGCAATTTAAGTCATGTCATCCAAATATGTATACAAACATGTCTACCAAAATTTACTGCTATAACTCAAGCAGCTTTTGCATAACTGTGGTAACATTAATAAAGCGTATGTTCACAAAGGTAAAAAAGATGTGGAAACTTTTTTTAAAAAAAATATACTGAAATGGACTGTAAATCTAATCTGGTCGTTAATATATGCATTCAGATGTGCATGCCAAATTTTATTTCTCTACACTGAGTGGTTTTTCAGTCATGCCAAGTAGTTCCTTCTGATGGGCTTAAGCACACACCAACACAAAAATATCACGATGCCCCTACTACAAGCAGGCAAGGAATAAAAACCTATTAGTTTGCCATCAAAGACAAAGAAGGATTGCTTCATAAGATAGGAAGTTATAAAAGAGTAGTAATCAAAATGCTGTCAATAAAAATAAATTGGGCCTGGTAGTTGGGGTGGGTGGGTAACAATCACAATATATATTTTACAATGCTATTATACACTGTAATTGCACACATATGTCGCAAGTTCGCCTTTAATCGAGCATTAAAAAACTTCCATAATTGACAATTCTATTAAACATTTTACAAGTTAAAACTTAAATCCTTTACTTACCCTATCACTATCTGTGGCATTAAGTATCACAATCAGTGAGCCAATTCGAACACTTTCATTGACATTTATTTGGTATGAAGAGCTTGGCATGAAATTTGGTGTGCCAGGATTTCTGTTGATTCTGATTGTGATATTCGTGGTGTCACGTGTGTTTGGATACAGGATATTGTACACTTCAAGAACAAGCTGAAAAGACAAACTTACTTCTTAAAGGACCTGACAATTGTTTTGTTTGAGCTAATCAAATATTAAGTCCCTGATAACTCTAATGATATATCAACTTGTACTGATACAAATGTTTATCTTTATTCCTACATTACAAATCAATTCCTTACCTTACACCTAAGCTTCATTTCATTGTTTATAATGGCAATTCATTTTCTGCAATACATTTTCCCAAAATCTACTGTTCAACTTACTTTCTAATTTTTGCTGACAAGTTCTACAAGCGATACTGTATCAATTTTGTAGAGATTTTCTTAAGCCTTCAACACTGAACATTAATTATTTTTTCTGCAATGAGTAGACACCTATATATTTATCCAAATCAAATATACACTTTAGCAAAACTTGTGGTTAAACCAATGTACGTAGTAAATGATAAAAGATTTTATATTATAAAACAGAGTTTGTTCAAAATCACTTATAATCCATTAATCAAAAGACAAGGTGTCACAAGTTTAAAGTTATTATCATTAACATTCATATTTACCTTATAGACAGAAGTTTGGGCTGGGTCATTCTTGATATCCTGAAGCACAGTTACCAGACCAGTAGAACCATTAATCGTAAAATAGTTTGTGGCAGGGAAGTCACCAACTACATTATACACCAACTGTCCCTAAAACAAAAGCCAACAAAGATTTTAATTAGCTGAACTAAGCAGAAAAGATTTACATTTTTGCCTGCAGATCATAAGCCTATCTTAGGGGAATGTAAAAACTACAACTGACTGGTACTCTGAAATGGTTCTATAATTGCAGACTTTCAGAAAAATAAGGGTCACAAGTTTCTACATATTTATAATTTAAAAGTTAAAATTATATTCCCCTATTAGCTCTCTTTAATTTGAATTCAAGATATGACTTGAAACCATAGTCAGAGAGAAATTAATATTCTGACAGAATATGATTAATCAGTAATAATGATGGATTTGTATCATTTCTGAAACAGATCAAATGAGATACTCAATGTTCTCGTTGGTCTTCTTTTTGTTTCTAACATCAACATTTATTCAGAAACAAATTGCTCCCAACTTTCCTCTTACAATAATATCACAAAGATTCATTGGATGTTAACCTCACCTCATTATCTGGGTCTCGGGCACTGGTCTGAATTACAGTGTTCCCTCTTTTTGCTGTCTCTGCTAGGACTGTATCTGGGTAGGGATCATTAACAAAGAATGGGGCAGCATCCTGTTTGATTATAACGTTGACTGTTGCTACACCTGTCTTTTCATTCACCAGCCTCTGATCAACAGCTACCACTTGGAACTAAAATTAAAGGCACATACATACAACAGAAATTGTAATATTCCTCTATGGTGATAACTAATCTTTTGGTGCAGAAAACACTTTACTTCTTTCAGGAAGAGACCTTGACCTTTGATCTTTGAACTCCAGTATCAATAGGCATCCTCCTTAAGCAAAGTGTATGCCATCCACAAAGTTTGGTACAGTCAGAATGGTCTTCTAACCTCCACCTCAATCAATACGGTTCTTCCTTACCTAAAGTGCAAGCCATCCATAAAGCTTGACTACTGTATATGGTGGACAGCATAAGTTAGTGTAGAGAAACTATTTTCTTTCCATGGTGACCTTGAACATTGACCTTTTGACCCCCAAAAATCAATAAGATTCTTCCTTATCCAAAGTGCAAGTCATCCACAAAGTTTGGTAACTGTAAATAGTGGCCAACTTCAGTTTTTGTGCAGAATGAAACTGATAAAAGATTGAAGTACAAATGGACATTATCACAACTAAATAAGCTTTAAGCCAGATATGTCAAAATGACCTGCTCATCTCGTGATGCCATCATGCACACATTTTGTTGTGATCAAATATCTGCTGGGAAAGCAACAGCATCTGAGGCTGACAGGTTAAGCCTGTGATAAAATTTGTTAAGTCCCACTCTCAAAAAACATGAAGGTGCACCATGGTGGTGGGGAGGGCAGGCAGTTTTATGTATGTAACTTTATGAATCAAAATTATCCCAGAACCTATGGTTGAAAAGCTAATACAACTTAAATGAGAATTCTTCTGCTTTAATAAGACAGTATGGCAAAAAAATGTAATCATTAACAAATGAAAAAGGTATAAAGAAATGTATTTTGATCACATTATTCTATTAGATAGTAACTTTCCAACAACAGATGCATTTATACTGCATGGTAAATGTCAAGAATGTGTATCTTGTACTACTGTTACATTCAAATTTAAATTACACCAACATGCCAAATAATTACATAGCTTGTAGAAATTTGTTCTAAAAACGGATTCTTCACTTACATTCATAGTTAAGTTAGGTAGATTTTCCAGACGTCTCCTTAGGAAAATGACACCATCATCTTCTATCATGAAGTAAAACAGTATACTGGCGTCTCCTCTCAATGAATATTTGGGAACATCCTATAATGGAAAACAGAACTAAACATGATTTTAAGTACAGAGAGAGTACTTTAAACTGTAGATGTTGTGCCTGCCCAGTGTTTAATAGTATTCTATGCAGGCAACAAAAAGTCATGCTTAATTCTGGAGATTACTGACAACTGGTCTCAATGGTCTTAACCCTTTGGTCAGAACATGCAGTTCTCGAGTTCAACTTGCTGTGTAGATTCCACTAGGAAAGAAAATTGTGTGTTTCCGGTTGGCTGACCATCCCTGATTTTCACTGCCAAGCATAGCACTTTTTCCCCCCTGGGTAAGAAAAAAAAAATCCCGAAGTTGAGCATCTAACTGAATTGGTTTAGCCCAGTACTTGAAGTGCTTAGTACATTTATATACACTAATCATTATAATCGTAAAAAAACAAATTATATTTAAAAAAATAAAATAGAAAAAAATATACCAGAAATAGATTTGTACATTTGATTTATATATATATATATATATATATATATATATATATATATATACATATATAAACATAACTAAATACCCTAATTTTAAAAACTGTGCAATAGTAAACAGTTTTTTTACCATTAGACTCCCAAATCTCAAAGTTTCTATTTTACCCTAAGTGACCATCATGAATGTTTAGTTAAAGAACTTGCTCCAGAAAAAAATTTCTTACGCATAACCCATTTGTGCTAATAAGAAACAATTCTTTTTTTATAATATCATCGTAAAGGTGCTGTGGCAAGCAGATAAATGAAGAGATTAATTGTTTTTCTTCCTTTTCTAAAATCATTGTCCTTAAAATCTGGTTCAGAAGTTTTTATTGTCCACCCTAGAAACCCAGTTTTATTGGGTGAAAGTCACAGGATTGGAATAACCTTGGAGTGACATGTGTACTGTACTAGAGTGTAGTTCATGTGTTAATAATTACCTTAATTATTCACCACAGGTGTGGAATCACATGAAATACATGCAGTCTACTCATCTAATTCCTATACTTATTAACAATGCACCTACTGTGGGTAACCTATCATAATATATAATTTAATAGGAAAAGTTTACTATTGAATAAACATATTTATTCCTACTTCCAACAAATGCACTTATCAGAAAGGACCTACTTCTGAAATGAGGAAGTAGGGATCATCAAGATACTTTGTTGTTGTTGCTGTTGTAGGGTTTAATGCCATTTTTCAGCACAAGATAGGCTATACATGGTGGCCAGTATAAATGGTGCAAGAAGAACCTTGGAAAGAACCAAAAACCCACGAGAAGCTACTGGCAAGCTTTCTCACATACCCACATTGGCTCAGCCCAAGACTCGAACTCACGCAGACAGAAGTGAAACAGAAGTGAGATGGCAGTGATCTGTAACGGTGAGCGCTTTAGACCACTCGGCCACTCGGGGCCCCTCAACAAGATGCATTCCTCACCAAGTTTCATGACTGTATAGAGGATACCATGAAAACATCATGCAAAAGGCTACAATCATGAGCTAAATGCACAAATTTTTACCTAACACTGTAAAAAAATGTGCACTGTAGTCACAGTGCTATGTTAATGTATTAGTGTGGTATAAATAGAATTATACAATCAACTAGTTTGATGCTTCTAACATGAATCTGAAAACATAAAACTGAACCCAAGTCTGCAAAGTGTGAAATATGATTTGAAGTGACCTACATAATTTTGTGATGATGGAGCAGTACAAGTTAAAGATGCATACCCTCACCAAGTGTCATGATTCTGTGTACAACAGTAGGTACACAGATTGCAAATAAAATCTGGTCACAAACTTGTTGAAACTTAATCTACGCTAGTAAAATGTGAAATGTAGAGGTGAACTAAAAATGTCTCCCTGGGACACAGTTGCTAAAGCAAAAGGAGTGTTCAGTCCTCAGCAATGATTGTACTTAATCTTTATGAGGAATTATGTTACATCAAAGTATGTATCTTGAACATACAAAAACTGCCTAATGTATCAAGGTGTACTCATTACTACAGCTGAGAGATATATGGAAAAAGTTCAACTGTAGGCTTCTTCAATACCATTTTCATTGGACTAATTGTGTCTGGGATGAATCTTGTCATAATAATTATTATATTTTTGTAGCTGATATAAAAGTGAAGTTACAAACATTTGTAGACATCAAGTATGAATTTGATAATACTTACACCATCCAAGTCTACTGCTGTAGTGTTGACAATCACATCTCCTGGCAAAGTGTTCTGACGCAGGCTGAGTACATAATATGGGTCCATAAGGAACTGTGGGGCATGGGGATTTCTGTTCACCACTATGGTAACAATACCTGTGCTGCGATACAGTGGCTCACCACTGTCATAGGTCACAACTTGGAACTATATAGATGAAAAATAATTGATATTTACATGTGATGCTTGCTATTTTCCTGAAAGATGCACATCACATCAGTCTTTAAGCTATGAATTGTCACTTAGTGCCTTACTTAAAAACAAATAAATTTTTTACACATGAACCTCTTTAGGATGAGAACAATTCTCCCACTATCAGCAATGTCTCCTGCCTTTTTCGTCAATATCTCAAACTTCCCATCCCATTTGCAGAAAGAAAAATGTTCTTAAAACTATTATACCAAATGTACAGGTCTGAGAACATACACCTCCTGTGTCTGTAATATGAATGTTTGCATGCTACATATCAGTACATAGTTCATTTAAGCATCTAAGTGATCTGGCAATTCTTAGAATGGCAGGTGCACCTGGTCAACAAAAATCATCAGTGAACAACTCAGAACTTACCAAGATCAGAAGACAGAAGTTACTGCACAAGTGATGAGAAGATACACATACTGTGTAAGATGCTCTACAATTCAGTTAACGACATTTCAGTGTTAATTTACTGACAATGTGATGGTTGTTTAAGTTTACAAACACTAGTAGTATACCAATATAAGTCTTCAACCTTTTCCATCGACATGCAGTGCAGGATAAAACAAAACCACAAGTATACAAGAAATTCTCCATTCTGTTAAGGTAGTTTGAAATGCAGTTTATTCCATCACCCAAAAAATATCACAACCAACCCCCCACAAATGAAAATAACAATAAGTCATTTGCTGCTCTAAAATCTTCAGTTCTTGGTCTAAACAGGTATCACCCCTCATAAACCATGATTTTCTAAAATAAAAAAAAGCATTTGTATTTATGACCCAGTCCCAAATCAAACAAACATATGGGAGTCGGGAGAAGGAACGTAAAGACATTTCACCTTAAATATTTAAGTGAAAATAAAATATACCTTTTAAGTGTCCTGTCAGTATCAAAGTTGAAGTGATTGATGCAGTTTTTGAAACTGAGGATAGTGGAGAAGTGATCATGTGCTTTTCTTTCAATAAATTATAACAAAACTATCTTTAATTAAAACAGAAACAGTGACCAAGATTAAACTTATAACTTCTCCAAGTTCAAGAGAAAAAGTAATGATGTTATATGCTTTATTGTACACTGTGATGATTTAATTGTAGTCTTGAAATATAAACAGGTTGAAATTCATTTCATTATTATTACTATTTTTGTCCTTTCTACAAACTAAAATCTGGGTGATAAAAATCCTCCAGACGTGAAATGCAATATCTGAATCAAAGTTTGTAAATCTCCTGATCTACCCTTGCTGAGCTGATACATGTATTTTAAATATTTAAATGGCACTGGTGGCCAAGTCCCACTTAAGGTTTTGCATAATGTATTTTCTTTAGACTTTGTTATTAGTCAGGATACTAACCTTTAATGGAACATTTATAATATTATATCAACTCTCAAGAGGTATGCACCCCAGTATATTTACTTATAACATATACATTTAGCCAAATTAAATTTAGGCATCCATATATCTATTTACTGAAGGTTTCAATAACAACCTCAATTTCTTGCATATAACATATACTACAATTCTCTGTCAGTTAACAGGTAGGTCTATGTGTATGGAGTCAGATAGGTAACAGGTGTTCTATTTTTAGTGCATTGCACTGTGTTACTTTGGTACATGTGTATCAACTGCCTGCAAAGCTATACACTCCATGAGGTAAAGGGCTAAGATGGGTCTCAAACAGAGGAGTTGTAACCCACAATGAGACACAGAATTTGTAAAATAATTAATAATGCAATTGTTTTTCTTCAGTCAGTTTTGATAAAAATGTTATTGTTACATCATTTACTTCTTGTTTTGAACATTTCAACAGGTTACCTTTTATGTTAGCTGCTTTCGCTGTATGAAAAATTTTCAGTGATGTAGCTCTCGGGTCAATGTACTAGTTAGTCCTCATGTAGCCCTTGGGCCAATGTACTAGTCCTCATGTGGCCCTTGGGCCAATGTACTAGTCCTCATGTGGCCCTTGGGCCAATGTACTAGTTTTCATGTGGCCCTTGGGCCAATGTATTAGTCCTCATGTGGCTCTTGTTATGATCTGAATTTGAGCCCCTGCTCTTAAGGAACAGGATTAACATTTGTACCAAGACCAGTCGAAAAACCTTGAAAAGTTTAAGAATTATGTTTCAGAAATGAAAACATTGTGTGCTGACAGAAAGATGGATACAGTGATACTTACATCCCTTTATATTGTATACCATGAGGATAACAAATGTTCATCTTTTTGGTTTTTGTATTTTTCTTGTTACAGCAAATCATATGATGTAAATAAGGTAAGAACAGAATAGTTATAGAAAGTATACATTTATAAAGCTTAACACTTACTGTGTAGCTAAGATCCAGTAACTGTCGGATACTTTGGGCTAGTGTGATATTTCCAGACACACTATCTAGATTGAAGAAGGCTGGTGCTGGTGAGACAAAGTCAAAACGTATTGCACCCTGCAAAATTTTAAACAAATTAGTGGCACTGAGTAAATCATGCTTACCAAGTAAGTGTTGCATTTATTCCATTTGGTTTATCTTTAAGACAGTAAACACATTTACTGAATGTTCCATTTTTTTAATACAAAAATTTGTTGGTTTCTGCAATATACTGTCTCAAGCTGCTTTATTTCCCCAAATCAATTGTATTGATTATATTTATGTTATGTCTCCTTCATATTTACATTACAGACCAAAGAAAAAGAAAACACAGACAACAGCAACAACATCACAAGATTAAGAATAAAAATAATAACAACTTTATTTAAAGATAGCGACACAATTACTTGTATGAAAATAATTCCCCTTATGGTCCTCTAATTATTTGTATATTTACATATATAGTACATACTTACACACGCAGTGAAGAATGGCTAATACAACTCTAATTATTCATATATTTACATATATACCGGTAGTACATACTTACACACGCAGTGAAGAATGGCTAATACAACTCTAATTATTTGTATATTTACATATATAGTACATACTTACACATGCAGTGACGAATGGCTAACTCTTAATTTTTTTAAGAGGAAAAAGAACTCAATACATTTGTTGATGCTGAGAAACAAAAACAATAGGTACAAATATAGTGAGACAACAAAATGGAAGGTTTGAGAATTTATACTTTAAACTGTATTATATGTCAAATCAAACAGGTTCCACTTTTCATCAATTGAATTAGATTATAAATTAAATGCATTTATATTTGCACTTTCTTTTGGGGTTCTATTGTAATTAGCAGCCCTGAATACTGAAACTTTTCTTAACGAATTCTTTATCTGGTTTTGAAATAAAAAAATTGTTAGCTGAAATTAATCTTAAACTGGGAGTGTGGCATTCTTTTCTAGTATGAAATAGTTCCTTGAGATATAATGGGACCAAACTGTTTGAAACTCTGTGCACAAGTTTAGCCTCTCTCAAAGATATTCATTCATTTGCTATTAACATTTAATTCATTCACTGCATTTAATAAGTTTCCAGCATTATAACTCAGTGTATCCCCTAGGGGTGGAAGAGTGAGAGTCAAAAATCTCCTTGGTGTCAACACTGTGGGTCAGATGAGTAAAAAACAAACTTTGGTATCAAAACTGGAGGTCAAATTAAAAATTTGGGGGTCTCTGAAGTGTAAATGAGGGTAAAGGGAAACAATGAATTATTTAGAATAAGTTTGCAAGTCTGCAAGTTCTTTGTCCTAAGCAGAATAATTTGCAAATATTCTTGTTAGAATTGTTTCCCCAAATATAACATTAGTCTTGGTATGGTTGTATACAGCTTTTGTAATACATCAACCGATGTCTGGTTAACAGATATGGCCTTGTCTTCCTTAATAACCAGGGACAGAAATATTGATTTTATGATCTAGGACTTGACTATGTTTATTCCATAACAAATTGTTGTAAAAAATCACCCCAAGGATTTTGACATGGGTAACCATTAATAGATAAATTTCAAATAACATGAGATTCAAAATGCTATTTTCCAATTTCACTCTCTTTGTTGGGAAGTAATCATTAATACTTTAGTCTTGTCTGTGTTTACTTTCATGCCATTATCCTTAAACCAGGAATCTATGTTTACTTTCATGCCATTATCCTTACACCAGGAATCTAATCTAAGTAAGGCTATCTGGAGAGACACTTCTAGGACTGATTTCAGCTGTCTGAAATCTGATAGAGTGGTGTCATCTGCATATAGCTTGGAAGATGAAATATAGCTGCTTATTCTCAGAAGCAGATCTTTGAAAAGGTGAAAGAAGAGTGGACCCAGGATAGTGGTACTCCACATGTAAATGATTCTCCTTAAAAAAACAGCCATTTTTGGGGCCGACATTGTTTTCTCATTGTTAAACAGGATGTAAACCAATTAATCATAGAATTTTCACAGTGATAAACATTTAATATTCTGATAAGAATATCATGATCAACACGGTCAAAAGCATTTCTAAGATCAACTAGTATCCCATTAATTTCCCATCATCCAAGGCAGTAATCCATCTATCTATCACTGAGACAAAGTCTAACTCACAGGAATGTTTTGGTGAATTAGGTTCAGATTGTCATGAACATATTTTTTCAAGTAGTTTGGACAGAATTGGTAAGATAGACATTTGTAGTTACTGACATCTTCTTTGCTGCCGGCTTATGAATGGAGGTAACTTTTGACAATCCCCATGTCTTGGGAAACAGTGAGGTGGATATGCTTCGAGTATATACATAAGCTATGCTATGTAATATTTTATTTGCAGCCACCCTAAAAAAATGTAGTCCAATATAATCTATACCTGTTGCTTTTGTTGTCTCAGTAATCTAACAGAATTTTACAACTTTCTCATTTGATACTGTAATGATTAACAATTTAGTGTCTGCTGGAATTTTCTTCGAATAGAAATTGCTTAGTTCAACATGATTGGCATTTATAATCAATCCCTAATTTTGGAATCTACACAGACGAAAAATTCATTAAATATGTTTGCTATTTTAACATCCTCATCAGTGATATGGCTTTCCTGGCCAAGCTGTTGGATTTGTATAGATATGGTATATTAGAATTTCTTAGTGGTTGGTTTCTTGTGCTAGTTGGTCCACTAACTGGTTAGATAAACGTTTCTATGAAATTCAATCAATTTCTCTCATTCGTAAGATCCTTGTTGAAGTCACCTAAAATATAAATCTCTTTTCCTGTCATCAATCACTTTATCTATTTGATTTTCAAAATTCTCATAAGAGGACCTAGAGACACTAGGAATGGCTTTGTATTCGACTAATTTACTGGAATCCATATTTCCTCAATTTCATCCGATTCTAAATCATTTCACCTTTCAACTGATATCCATTTCTTACATATACAACACCACCACCAATACCTGAACCTCCTATCATAAGACTGATGCTTTTTCTAGCAGTATTTCTTGAGACAAAAGTACTGTCCTAAATATGCCAAATTCTATTCAGAGGATTTGGTAGAGTATGAACAAAAAGAATTAAAAGAAACTTAACACATGTTGGACATCACTAAATCAGAGAAGGCTATCTTTGACACAAATCTGAAAAAGTCCTTAATGACTAAAGACTGACACCAATACTCTCTACATCATGAGCAAAGACTCTAAGTTTTGAGTAATATCTCAGACTTGATTCTTATTTTGTACATTCTGTTCCTTTAATAAAATGAAAGCAAAAACTGGAGGATTTGTTTCAAAAACTTACCTTGGCAAGCACTGTCAAAAAGGCTGTTTCATAAAAGGTGGAAAATTCCTTAGCCTTGTGTCCCAAGTTTTGGATTTAAAACTATTCAAATTTTCATCCATATGTCATTGCAAGGAATTACAAAATATAAATTTGTAGAAAATCTCATCTTAATTCCAGTTTGACTGGTGTAAAAGAGTGTACACTACATTCTTTTAGGTATGATTTATACATACAAGCAAATCACTGTCCTCAGCTCTCAGGCGCAAGATAAACGAGCCAGCAGGCAAGATTTCCTCAATTGTTTGTTGATAATTAGCAGCAGGAACAAAGTTTGGAGCCAGTCGAAATCTTGTTACAGTAAGGATTACATCTGTGGTAATACATTTTTGTGGTCTGCCACTGTCACATGCCTGAACTCCAAGCTACAGAGAGAGAGAGAAAAAGAATGATGAAGACAATTATCACTGATCATTAATTATAATATTATAGTAGTAACATTTATATTCAATGATGGAAACCCTGAAAATCAACACAGATGTCTGATTACAAAGCCTGCATACAAGACACTGTGCAGATGATAATATAAACTTACCCATCCCAACCCAAATCACCCACTTGCAAGAATTAACTAGTTATGCTCATGTCTTCTAACATTTTGCATATCAGCTGTTACCAATCAGATCAACAACAGGTATGTGAATTCCTTTATTATAAAAAAAGTCATTGATATATCTTTTAACAAATCTGGTGACTGTTAGTAAACCCTCTGTGGTAAACAAAAGCTTAATTTGCCACTGTTTTGTCTGTACAACTGAAAAGAAGAGTAGACCATGGCAATTAAATACATCCAAAGAATGAAAAAGAGGTTTCAATGATTCTAAAACAGTTTCTTTCAGAAATGTCATGACTTACAGTAAACTGTTTGATGTCAGTGTTGAGCAAATTTCGACGCAACAGAATATCCCCGGTCTTTGTATCGATCCAGAAGTAATCAGATGGGCCAGAACTGAGGTCCCTCTGTTGAGTTTCTGACAGGATGTTATAGGTGATATTGTTCTGAGAAAAAAATAAAATTGCAATCAAGAAATTAATAACTGTTGTACATATATAACAAGGGTGTACAATATTGCTGTATATCGGTAAATCACAGTAAGAATATAACAATATGAATATCACAATATTAAGTTATTATATAGACATAATACAACATTGAAATATTTGTATAAAACTATTATTATTGTAATAATAACTTTCAGGACATTTTCTCAAATGACATGGATATATTTAGTATAAAGCTAACAGAGAATTACATAGCAGTAAATTTTCATCACCAAGAAGCTCCCATTACTTGTTAAAGAATAATCACTTTGTTGATACTGATCAATGAACTCACCTTGATTTTAAGCTATATAGCTAACAAGGTTGTCAAGCATGGTTCAAGTACAACACTGGGGATCTGAGGACACTATCTTAATTTCCAGGTAAATTCATTTGAAACACTGCAATTCATGAAGCACTGAAGTTCAACAAAATTAGAGCTCTACTGTTTCATTAAATATTGTGATGTAATGAAATACTGCAATGATTTTCAATTCAATGTCCATGTCTAACAAAAACTACTAAAGTGAAGAGTTATTGACCCAGAAGTACCTAAATTCAGTGAAAACAAGTTGCAATGTCGATTTTGTTAAATTTTAAAACTCCTTGATAACCCTGAATACTCTTTCAAACTACATTTCAACAATGAATGACTTTAATCTCACAAGCCTGAGTATAAATGACATTTCCTTCCAAAACAGTATTTTCAAAATTTCCACAAGTTCTAAATAAAAATCAGCAGTAGTAGTAATGTTTTACAGCACCTCAGCACAAAAGTGGCTATGTAGTACCATCAAATGTTAGAATAATAAAAGAAATGTAAAACTGAATTGCACAAAAAGTTTATGAATAAAGTCTTCCAAATAAATGTATAATTAAGTACAAGACCAAAAATAAAATGTAAAGCTGTTACAATTCTGTCATATATATATATATATATATATATATATATATATATATATATATAGATAATATAGATAAAACATGATTAAAACTTCGTATATAAAAAGCATTAAATAATCGAAGACCTTCTTCAGGGGCACATCCTCATACAGTTCCTTCAAGCTGTTCACATCAAAATTCTTCTGCCTCAAAGGGTGGAAATCAACACACTCAACAAGAATGTGCTCTACTGTCATTGGACAGTGTCAGGGTACACACTTCAGTCAAGGTTTACCATTCAGGATGTATGCATGAGTCAGGTACAAGTGTTCAATATGTAATCACCACAACATCCCCTTATCTTTCCCATTTGATCTTTGCTAGAGATGCCACTCACCAGTGTGGGTTTGGTGTCATTGTTTTTTGAGGATTTTTCATTCCACATATTTTGTCAAGTGTGATATAATTTATTCAATATCTTAAGTCAGTGTATGGAATCTTCCATTTGCAAACTGCACAGCAGCTTTGGCTGATTCATTTACTTTCATTATGCCAGTGTGACTAGGCAGCCAACAGTACAGCATATTTTTTTCCAGACTATATGAGAACATCAAGTTTCTGTAATATCTGGGATATTAACAGAATTTCAGATTTAAACTTCTGCAAAGCTTTCAATGTGGAATGGGAATCCAAAAAGGTAACGTAATTTATTTTTTCAGAAGTTGCAATGTAGATCAAAGCCACAAGTATGGCTGTAACTTATGCTGTAAATCTGAGACTTTATCATGTAACTGGTTCATGATGGCGCCATGGGGTGTTGCTATGGGGGCTCCAACTTTTTGTTGCAATCTTTGGAGCAATGTTATAGAGGGATGTATGGATGTAATAACAGGAGGTTCCAATTTACTCTAAAAAATAAGAGAATATGTTGAAGACTTTTTGAATATGAAAAGGTCAAATAATTTAGGAGGTTTTGATAATACAATTTGTTAATGATATGTCACAATAGTTAGAAGGGTTGGTTTGGTCTTTTCCAGGTTTGAGTACCACTGATTTTCACCAAACTGCAAGATGAGATCAGTTTCCCAAATTTTATTGAAAATGCTTAGCAGCGTGTTTCGAGCTGTGTCAAGTAAGTGTTTGGTATGATGAGCTTTAGCTCAGTATATAGGGTAATTAATCTGACTTTTAATTCCATTCCGTGATGGTATCCTTGCACACATCATCAAACCATGGATTGTCGACACGTGTCGGAATCACTGAAGGTTTTGGTATTGTATCTCCAACAACATCCTGAAGTAGCTTTGTAAATAGGAGTACTGGATCTATGAAGCTGTCAAAATGATCAGCTGTCAGTTTTGACTCACAGAGGATTGAAATTGTTACCAATCTGCCTTGTTCAATTTCCATATCTGCTCAAGCCTTTCATGTTTAGGAATATTAATTTTTAAATATACTGGAAAGTTCGTCAGTTTGAAGTATTCAATAAATTAATTCTTTATGCTTTCCTTATCCTTTAGAGTACTCCATAAAGCACATCATAATCGATATTGAAAACTGAAACAGAATACAAATCAGATTATTATGTTAATTTCAATGCATTCTACAGTCAAGATGAGTCAGTTAAATTGTAAATAACCTACCCCATCTGTGTCTGTAGCAGACACACGCATGACAGAATTTCCTACAGGGTGATCTTCTCTTACAGTGGCTTGGAATTGACCCAAGGTCCAGGTAGGGGCGCTGGGGTTTCTAAGTACACTGATGATTACCAAAGCAGTGGCTCTGTTGTTTGGCCGTGTGGCATCAAAAGCTTCAACTCTTAGCTATGAAATCAAATATATTTTTCAGTAACATAATTTTAAGCTCAATATACGTGTTAACAGAATGAAATTGCAATGACTCTCCGTCTGCTGTCAACATACTAAAATGGTAATTCTGTTTCCAGCACTAAAGAGAATGTTGCTTTAGCCAATATAAAGTACAAAAATATACTTCATCGTTTGAAATACTACCAAAACAAATTCTCTTTTTTCAGTTCACATGTAGGATTTATCTTCATCCAGTACCTGCATATAGAGGATGGTTGTATGGATCGAGTGAATAACATATATTTCATTCAACTGGTGAAAATACCAAGTTTTTCACTCGCAAGTTTAAATATATCCATTACTCCCTCAGAACAAGCAAATTTTCTTTTTATTTTATGCTGAAACATACTGGATAGCAATATGTATAACAGACTGAAGTAGTCAATTTCTTACAATACCCTGTGCAATAACGTCAGCTAGTTACTGTTTATGTTCTGGTGTGTGTTGTGTATAGTTGCATGGAAAATATCAGTAGTAACATAATTCTCTTTCTTAATTCAAGACAAAAGGCATATAAAGAAAAAACCTGAATGAAAACCAATAGGCAGGTTGTGAGCTTTGAACTAGAGTACTCCTGTGTGACAGGTGGCCATACTAACCACTAGACCAAGCAAGTGATAAAATTGAGGAATCAAATTTCTTGTTCATAATGTTGTCAATGTATATACTGAGCACAATGAAAAATCTTTTTCATAATTTCACTACAGTGAATTATTAAAGTTATTTATTTCAGAAAATCCACTAATTCAAAGGCTAGTATAAAAATGCTAACCCAGACCATAAGCTTACATATTTTTCTTTATTTTTTTTATATAACAGATATCATTTCCAAAGCAGACAGGATGATTTACATGTATTTTTAATTACTATCCCAGACATAAACATCTGAGTCATAATAAAGCTAATTCAAAAGTTCAAGTACTGGGGAATTAATATAGATTTTGAGGTTTTGAATCAAAAATGTACTCACAGTGTACTGAATATTCAGATCCCCATCTGTTCTTAGGCTACGGGTCAGATACACATCCATGCGACCTGGTCCCAACCTTCTCAAGCCAAAAAAGCTCGGACCAGGGTAATCTCCGATTACATTAAAAGAGATTTCAGAAGCCTGGAAGATAGATGGATATTATTCATCACCAAAAAAACAGAAAAAGCTGAGAGCACTAAAGCACTATAAAAGGTTTTAATTATTTTCCACTAGCTCAAATTTTTGTCTATATATGTAATGTTCCAATAGAGAATCAGGACTTTTGACAATTATTTTACTACTCTTATTTAGTTTCAATAATTAGATTAGTCCTAACCTAATTTTCAAACATTAATGTCTCTCAATATAAAAGTAGATGTCATAATTCAGTCGGCAGTATTGGACTCATAATCAGAAGGTTATGAGTTTGATACCTGCCCATGTCAGCAAGGCACTTGACTCACATTCCTCTGTATAACATAGGCAATAAAGTGCTATTAATACCAACAAGAATAGAAACAAAACCTCAACATAAAGAAATCAATATCGAACCAAACATATTTATGATGTTAATAGCATGTTAGTACAAAAATGTGTTTCAGCACTATGTTTCTTTAGAGTTAAAAGAGAGTTTTAATCATACTGGAAATATTTTTAATACCTAATTTCATTAGAGCAATAGACCAGTGTCATGACACAATCATGATCATTATGTAATAATTACTCTGTTCATCATGCAGATTCATAAATGCAGAACTTACCCGCAGGTCATTATCAAAGGCATCAATAATCACGATTGACTGATTAAGATAAACATTTTCACTGATTGTTTGTCTGTACTCCGAGTTATTGAACTGGGTCACATAAAGATCTCTTGTCACCGAGATTATCATTTGGACAGGAGTGACTCTTGCAGGACTGTTGAAATTATCAGATGCCTGGATTAGCAGCTGTAATGGAAGAACTTAGAATGAGTATATATCACACATACAAAAAAGATAAATCCACAAGCTACACATATTCATTTGTTTCCATATTGCCATGTAAAAGAAATGGTGGATTTGTAAAGGATTGTACTACTGTTTGACCTGGTGTAGACCTGGGTAAAGTTTCATCAAAATATCCATAGGGGATAAAAAAATGACATCATAGATAAGGAAACAGGCAAACATTATCACTTGTTGCGATGATTATGAATACATGAGGCACTGTTAGGTCAGGACATAATATAGTCTACAATTTCATAAAAATATTTCATTCGTATAAAAGTTATGCCCATACATGGATAGAGGTCACAGATTTATAATTTCCATCGCTGTGATCTTGACCTTCGGGCAAAGGGTGTACATTATGTGACACAATAACAAGTCAAGATATATAACTGTTTTTGAGTTTCATTCAAATCTATAAACTGGTTAAAGGTTACATCCTAGATAAGGATAAAAGTCAAGAGTTAGACATTGATGTTACCTTCATCCTGAGGCAGGGGGCGTGACTATATTAAGCAGCATACCATCAATACATAATACAGAACTGGCTGATGGTTCAATAATATATATTCAGTGGTTCAAAATTTACACTCAGGGCATTGATAAAAGTCAAAAAATCAAATTATCCCTTGTCATGACCTTGACCTTGAGGCAAGGAATGTGGCTATGGTACACAACAAACCATCTAGTATACTTGGGCAAAGATTCAATAAAATATCTTTAGTGGTTCAAAAGCTTTACTCTGGACATGGATACAAGTAACATAATTTCATTTTCCCATGACCCTGACCTAAAAAGGTAGTCTTTATGCCTATGGTAAGCATCACACCATCTAGGCATATTTTATATGTAAAGACAATGTTTGAATGCTGGTATTAAATATTCATATTTATAAATATATATTTAAAGTGACTTGAGTTTCAGACCTGCCAACCCTAACAAGACCTTCTCAGTAAGGCAGCCAATTTTCTTCCATAAGTTGGGCCAGTTTTCAGTAAGGTGTAACAAAAGATCATGTACTACTATTGTCAAGCTGGGAAACATGCATTTATAAGTCCAGAAGTGATTCAAATCAGATGTACCAATGGTAAAAATTGTGTTCAACTCCAAAGTTTGTAAAGATTACCTTAACCTTAATTACCTCCAGTAAAGTTGCACAAACTGCACTATTAAAACAACTGAAGAGGTTTATTGTCCCTTTTGTCCTGATCATTTTCTTTTTGCATGCCATTTAAAAAAAAAAAAATCAGCAATAGCTTGAACATGAAGAAATTTTGCATCTCAAAATGTGTTTAGTTTCAAACTTTCAAGGTACTCTGGTCAAGTCAGTCTGGTTCCCTAACCAATTCCACAGAATCTAATATGAAACCTGGATCTGTATCAAACACGGACATGCCAGTATCCAGATTTTACTGCAAGTAATTGTATTTCTATAATTTGTGCTTTTTTTCAGTAAGTCTTTATTTTACTGGTAATTTATGCAAGACTTACAGGAACAACATAAGGGTTGGCAGGTCTGGAGTACTATAATGACTCTTTATTAGGGTTGTGAAACTTACTTTTTAAAGTATTGTTATCACATGCCACTCTAATATGAAACTTACTAATACACATGGGCAAAGATTCATTCAAATTTTTCCATAAAACACACCCTCTAGTCAGGATATATACTTGGGCAAAGTTACGCAAAAATGTCTCCAATGGCTACAAAGTTAAGGCCAGGAAAATTAAATATTCACAGCACAATATCATTACAAAATGTGACAAACTTAAGATGGGTGTATATTTAGCTCTTCTAAACATTGACAAATGTTTGATAGGATCAAGGAAACTATATTTTAAAGGGGAGGCTCATTAATTCAGGGTTCAAATTTCTCTACCTTGTATCAGGAATTATGTGTGTTAACACTAAAGAGGTAAAAAACTTCTGATATGACAACATAAAGTCATTCAGTATTATTACTAAGTAAACGAGCTGATCATTTCCAATAATTCACATCAGGAAAATAAACGTGCATAAAGCAAGTGTCAAGTTCTAAACATACTGTATACTGTGTTCTTCTGGTTGTATCAGTAAGCAGGGACTGTCCAACAAATACATCGCCTGATATGGACCCAAGGTTGAAATATTTAAGGGCTTCAGTATCTCCAACTGCTGCATAAGTTACTTTGTCTGGCTGTAAAACAGACAGAACTGACATAAAACCTATATTAGAGAAATTACACAAAATGACAACTTTAAGTTTAATACAGTGCCATCCAATTAACTAATTTTTTTTTAACTGTGAATGAAAAACAATTTTTGGTAAAATATATGACTGAGAATGGTGAGCACAAATATCTATTTGTCTCACTATCTATTCTATCATACAGAGACTCAGCATTATAAGAAGCAAATGATAACAAGAACAGTAAAATAATTTCATCGTCTAAAATGTAATGTTAAGATAAAATTAATCCAATGGTTTTTTGAAAACTTTGAATAAATACAACACTGACCACCTGATGTAGACATTTATTGTGCAACTTCTGCTTACCAAGTCTGCATCAGAAGCTATCACATGTCCAATGGATTTGCCAAGAGCTGTCTCCTCATCTATGGTAACTAGATATTGAGACTGAGTAAATATAGGACCATTAAGATTCCGGTCGATGTTAATGGTGACCACAGCTTCTCCTATATTGCTTGGGTAGACTGTGTCATAAGCCTGCACTCTGAACTGTAATTAAAAATAACCAAGATGAGTACATAGTTTAAAATGCATATTAATTCTTCTAAAAGTAGTGTCTGCAGAATGATTGGTCAACATGTATTTCTTCTTCAAAGGACCATAATATATACTAAGTTTCAAAGCAATCAACTAGAAATTGTAATTTATGATTTTTGGGGTTAACAACATTTTTAGCACAGGATAGGCCATTTATAACAACCAGTATATCCGGATGAGGAAGAGCCTGGGAGGAACCACCAACCCATAGGAATGCCAGATTACAGTACTGACAGAATTACTACATACCCCACCTCATATACAAATATAAAACTTCAGCGGGCAGTCAAGGGACTAAATATGACTATTATAAAAGTGTTGGTTAATCCAAAACCAAACACGTTTTGTTGTGACACGTGGTACTATGATCCATTAAAGGTCACTAACAAAATCAAAATGTCTATTGTAACAGAATTTACTTGACATGATATATGCATGATGTATATAATGCAGGTGAAGGGATAAACTATAATACACTTGTTTATTTATGAAGATTATTATTCTGTCATTGGTTGGTCTAATAAACCAGAAACTCGACTCTACTTGCAGCTACAGCTAGTGCTTTTCAAAACTGAATTGGAGGAATATGCGAAAACAATACTGCTAGACATCATGGAAATATTTTGCATATCATCATATGCACATTCTTCACCGATGCAAACAAGGAATTTCTGCACTGTGTGGAATATGAATTTCTTTGATGAATATTGAAGATATATTTAACTTAAATTTAATTTTCTTTGCCATCCTTAAGTTTTTATTTTTTGAAATTGGTACTCTGCTGAAGTACTCTACAGAGTAAAACATTAAACAGACTGGAAATAAAACCCTTACCTGATATGTAAATATATTCCTCTCTGAGATATTAAGTGATCTTTGTAAGTCAATATATCCACTGATTTCATCAAGACGGAAGAAGTATGGGGCTGAACCATCTCCAACAACTCTGTAACGGATTTCTCCCTGCATAAAAAAGATTATATGCATCAGCATCTTTTGTTCATAACAAAATGGATTTTAACCAGTAAAACAAGAGAAAAACTGGAACAGTAAGATTGGATAAGATATTATTTAAAAAAAACAAGAAAGTTCGTTCCTTCAAAACATCTGCATACCGAATGACATGCTTCCTTTTCTTAAAAAAAGAATACACAGCTTGCTTCATAGCTAATATGACATAACTGGAAGTCACTGTACATGATAACATGATAATTTCGGCACTTGTTTGCCTAAGAGCTTCCAAAGCCAAAACTACACCACTAATATACCTCCATCTTTGTAACTAATGTATTACTTAAACACAAACAAGTGTATGATGTTAAGTTTTTTGATCTTAAAAAGGTCAGTATAATTTGATGTATATCAGTTCTTAATGCATTTTCTTTAATGACTTTAAGAGGACGTACAAAATCATATAAAAAAATTAAAAGTACTTGAAAATAAATATTCCAATAGTATTATGGAGGTTTCCACATCTTACAGTAAAACACTTCTTTCACGACAAAGAGGTCTTAGTTTTGAATGTTGGTGGAGGGTATGGTAAAAATGTACCTACAGATATGGACCCTCTTGACAGGAAGCCAAAAAGATTGATGAAGGTTATAATATCATAAATAAATCAGGATGCACAGAGGTACTTGACAGTACTTAATATAACTTGTGAAAACTTGCTGAATAATTTAGATAAAATAAATGCAGTTTAAATGAATACTGCCTTAAATATGTCAATACTAGCCTGTAAATCTGTGTCTTCAGCTGAAACAGTAAACACCGATGTTTGGAGATTGGAGTTCTCTGAAAGTCGTCTATTATACGGTATGCTGGTAAATCGTGGCTGGACGTAGTCTCTTGAAATCCTTATTGTGACAGAAGCCTGAGCACTCTTTGGTTGCAGCTGTTGATCTGTGACTCGGACAGTCATCTGCACAATGGGAAATTATAAAAAAGCTTACTATTACATGTGTTTGTCCAATGCTATATTATATAGTGAGGAATTAAACTGAGAAGATGAAAAACTTTGCAAACATTTTCTTGGAGAATTCAAATTGCCACGTTAGTGACAAAATAATGAAAAATTATAAACCATACTGTACTTTAATAGAAAATAGGCTATCAACTAACTTTGAGTTAAAAAATGGCAAAACTTTTCAGAATAAAGACCAACAAATGCATAAAAATGCTTTCCAAGAAAACAGTTCATCACCATGTTAATAAATCCACATTAATATTTAAGCATGCATGTTTATCATTCAAGTGCTAACCAAGGCAAAGTTTCAAACTATGATTGCTTCATACTGTATTTATATCATGCTTGGTTTCCCATCAAATTTAAAAATTACATTTAGATATTAATTTTCAAACAGGTAAAGTCCTTACAGACAAAATCATTCATTTCAATAATGAAAAATGTATGAAAACATGACATGTTCATACCCTAAATTCAGCAGTCCGATTAATGTCATCTTGGAGATTCTTATACAGGTAAATCTTGCCAGTGTCCTTGTCAATTAGGAAGTATTCCAAAGCCTTGCTGGTTGGTGGATCCATGAACTCATAACGTAAGGTATCCTAAAGAAAACATTCATCATATATGAAATGGGACAAGGATTTTTTGTCAACAATATAAACTTATTCAATCTTTGACAATGACAATGGCTAAATAAAATGACCAACAAATTTCAACACACATTTTATCATGCACAATCAAAATTTTCAAGGTTGACAATTGGAATAACACCTATGTGGTCTAAGATGTTCAGAAAAATTTCAATCAATATAAAGGAACTCAAATTATTGCCTGAGAATAGGGTCTAGTAGAATTTTAGTCCTTTCATGGTTGGAAAGTTGCCTAATAATGGGGAAAGCTGCCTAATAATGGGGAAAGTTGCCTAATAATGGGGAAAGCTGCCTAATAATGGGGAAAGTTGCTTAATAATGGGGAAAGTTGCTTAATAATGGGGAAAGCTGCCTAATAATGGGGAAAGCTGCCTAATAACACGTGAAAGAGTCTCCTCATTATAGGTTGTATATGCTAAAAAAATTTACTATTTGCAATATAATAAACATTTGCTGTTAGGACAGTTAGTATTCCTCGGTTTGAAGATAAATGTAAAAAGCAGCAAAATTGAGTATCATTTCCTTGTTATTAAAATCATATCTCTTTTTGATCTGATTGTAAATATCATGACCTAATACATACATATAGTGTATTTATCTCTCATGTGTTCTTTTAGTGTAGCAGATAAACTCTGTATGAATACGGATACAATAAACGGACAGTTATCACCAAGAGAAATCACATACCTGTCAAAACTTTATAATTACTACTATTACTACTACTACTAACAGTAATGAAGATGAATGATGAGAAAATGAATTATGGACAAAACAATGTACTATTTGTCAGTCCCATAGGTTCTATATACACAAATTTTACTGTATGTAAGACCTCAAACGGGTCTCCCAATTGGAAAGGTTAACAAATACAATATAGACTAAAACTCCAAAAAGAATGACAGATAATACTTCCCTCAACCACTGTTTACAAAAATGTACATTCTGAGTCTGAATTTGAGTCTTGAAAATCTGAAGAAAAAACCCATTTCCATTTGAAAATTTAAATATTGCTTTCTCCTGTTCCTTACATTATCAGCATCTATAGCATCAACATCAACTATGACCATCCCTCTTGGCTGGTAGTCCCAGATAGTTGCTGTGTAATTAGGAATGCTGAATACTGGAGTATTAGGGTTCTTGTTAACACTGACTGTCAGGGTGGCAGTGCTAACCAATCTGGGTGCCCCAATATCATAGGCTGTTATGGCAATCTGTAAACAGAAATGTAATAATGTGAATGTATAGTGCATATAAACAATTTTTCTAGAGCTGAAAATAATTTGAAAAAGACAAATTAAAGGTACAACACAGATTACTCATTATAACATTTAGTTAACCCTTTACCTCATAAAGAGTATGGCTCTTTAGCCCTTTGATATACATGTTGCAAAGTTACCCAGTGCAGTGTGCTATAAATAGAACACCTGTTACCTATTCGACTCCATGCACAAGGTCTGTCTGTTAACTGTTAAGCAGTGTAGTATATGTTACGTTTAATATAATTTTTAACCATTTTACTTTTTTGGTACACATCTATTATGTATAGAAAGATTTAAGAGTAAAATCCGATCGTTATAACTGTATAATTATTTTTCATGGAAGCATTTTTTATGTGCTTTAAAATCTTGAGAGAATTCGTTCACCGTAAAGTCAGTGAAGCCACATGACCAGCCTAAACTGTCATTTCTCATACTTGAAATTTACAAGTTCTCTGTCTGCGTCAACATCACTAAATCATCTGAATTTGATAATTTATAAAAACTAATTGCTGCCTACATCAATATCAGAGCCTTTACCTAAGTTATTGAAGCTTTCATAGTTGTGATTCTAATCGTGAAAACTCAAGCAAGTACTGAACGAAATCCGCAGACTCCATTTTCATGAGTGGTGAATACGATCAAGTTACTTTAAATAGCAGATTTCAACCAAATCTTAAACAACGACCACATGATCTGACATAATGGTTATTCACACCAATGAATGTAGTATTTAACAGGGGGGTTTCCCTGAAGATGGTGCTATGAAAACCCGCTCAAAATGACTAATGTTTACAGCAGGTGTCGAAAGGTGCTTCCATGAAAATGGTGTAGAGGCATCAAAAGGCGTTTCCATGCAAATCTGGTAGAGGCTTCAAAAGGTGCTTCCATGAGAATGGAGTAGAGGCATCCAAAAGTGCTTGCATGAGGTAAAGGGTTGATAAATCAAAGAATTTGACTCTTTTCATGATACATGCCAATCAAAACCATTTCAGGGAGTACAGTATATACTTGCTCATAAGTAAAGCCCAACTGCAAACTGCACAAACCCAGATCTGCTGCTGCATAATGCACTAGCCAATTTGGGTCTTTGCAGTTTGTTTGTTAGGAATAATCAGTAGAACAAACAAAACTGACTCTGATCAGCAGGCACATTATGCTATGGCAGATCAGGATCTTTGTTGTTTGCAATTTGACTGCACTTATAAGCGAGTGCATATGGTATGCACTGAAACTCCACAAACATTATAATAATTCCTGATGAGAAATCTCAGGCAATAAGCAAAAACTATGCCCCTATGACATTACTACTAAGACCAAACCATATGGGGGCACTCTACAAATATTACAAACTTATGAGAGAGTGACAGGTGTAAGGTGAAGTTGTTCACATTTGCAATATGAACAATGGAGAGAATGTTGGCATACCTGTATGTGACTTTTACTTCCTGTGGATGAAATTTCTTTACATATTGCATTTGTGGAAACTGTACATGATTTAAGCACACAGTTAACTAAATTGTCTGTTCCCATGTGCACGAAAAATAAGCCTGAATAAGTCTAAAGTACACTATCTTTAGCAGTTATTACAATATGGAAAACTAAATTTGCCAGAACAGACAAAACTACCTTCTGAAAAAGTAAAATGAATGAATTACACAATATATAAATAGCATACAAATGTTATTGGCTCTTTTTAAAAAGAAATAATTTACCTTTGAAGTCCAGTAAGTGAAAATGACAAAGTGGAGCTAGCATTTTTTTATATATATGTACATTTAAAGTAAGGCCAAACTGTACACTCTATAACCCAGATTACACTTATCAAACCCATCAATCGTACAAGAAATATATATGGAATTAAAACTTCTTTAACAAAACATAAGATATACAAGGTCTTTTTTAAAATAACCAAGATAACTAGTCATAAAAACCTAGGAATTATTTTTTCTTTAAAATTCTAACCCTAAGCAAATTTCAGAACTGTAGAGTGCCACCTAAGAAAAGTAAAGAAAAAAGAGGATCACACTGCAAGTAATCAGAATCATGAAAAACGTGTATTAGCTTTGAGTGGTTCATGTGCTCATGGGAATTACAGTACCACTGTCATTTTTAGTGGTCCATGTGCTCATTGGAATTAACATTTTAAGGTGACAATAAGAATTTTGTTTCCATCTTAGAATTACAAATGCATCTTTCTCATTTTCTGGCGACAAGTGTGCAAATTACTCTAACCTGATACTGGTCTACAACATCTGGAACCAGGGAATTAATGATTGAAACTTCACCAGTTGAATTGTTGATAGCAAAGTAGAATGGAGCACGCAAGTTTCCAGCAATTCCATACACAATCTGACCCTAGACAAAACAAAAAACATACAAACATGACAAAACCTCAAGCAGGATATCTCATATTAGCTATGTGCTTTTTCTTATGGACAAATGTCATATACAAATGTCAGCACTCTTATTTTTGGTCATGATTTTTACAATTTGTTATGATAAGTACTATTTGATAATCACTATTTCTCATGATAACTATTATTTGATAATTACAATTTGTCAATAATTACTAGTTGATAATTACTATTTGTCATGATAATTATTATTTTGTCTCAGTATTTAGACAATATTCTATTCAATCATATTCAGAACTAACTGTTCTATCTAAAAGTACAAGCACTTCCCATTGCTAGAACTTCATATCATGCTTCTTTTTTCTGCTTCAAAATATGCTGGCATAAAACTATTAGACAACTTAACACAGGTTACATTGTATAAAGATGTATTAGCTTAATTGTATACAACATGCTTTTGCAGCTACATACTGTTGGGTAGTTGTCAGTTGCAATGGCTCTGAACTGTAGTTGGGCAGTGGTCGCAGAGTTCAGTATGTTCCTGGTTGTCGGCAGGTTGGTGAAAGTTGGTGGTACATCTCTTGTTACAAGCACCCTTACACTTGCTCTTGCCACAGCACCAACTGGATCATGGGCGACAACTGTAAACTAGAAGGAAAAAGAATATATGATTATAAAATACAGCCATGTGCAGAACTACTTAGGTCAATGTGTACAATGTGTATAGCTTTGAAAGGAGCTCAATATTTGGATAGGAAAGAATATATGTATGGTGGCAAATGTATGTATATATCTATGTATGCATGCATATATAAGGTTAATAATAATATGATTATATGTATGTATATATTTTATGCATAAAAGGAGTTTAATGTCAGGTAAACACAACACTGACTACATGGTGCCACTCGAAAGTTGTTTTAAAAATCTAAAGATTAAAAAAATTACAAAAGAAAATGTTATGAACATAAAATGTAAATGTAAACATGTAGTGCAAGAAGATCAAGGTAAATGGTAAAAATGTTAAAATTCTACAAAAAAGGTATATAAGTAAGAGAAAAGAAAAAAATCCTTAAAATATATGGTCAAAATCTTCATATATACTGCATTCCCTCGACATAAACATGGTACGTCAACATAAAATTTCTTAATTAGTTCACATTAAAAAAACTTCTGTCTCACAGAATGCAACTCAATACACTTAACAGGAATGTGTTACTCTGCTAGTGGCAGGTATGCACTCTGGTTGATGTTCATCCTTCAAGCATTTGCACAAGTCAGTATGTGAATCCTGTATACAATCAGAACAACATCACCTCAACTCTGCAACTTGTTCTATGTGATGGCTGCCACTCTTAAATGATGGATTTCAAAGCTTCTTTGTGGAGTTTTCATTGCACTTATTTTTCCAAGTATATACAACATGCTGACTTCTATAATATTTAAGTCAGCATACATAATTTCCCATTCAGAAATAAGTGACAGATGGCAGCTTTGACTCCTCTATCTGCTCTTTCATTGCTCCAATACTAATGCATCTATGGAGCCAACAGTATTATAGCTTGTTCAGAGTGCATATACTACCTCACAAATCATGACCTTTCAAAATACAGAAGATCTTCACCATGTCTTTTGGCTTGTTTTAGCAACAGAAGTGCTACAAGGTCATCTGCTTGCCAAGGTGAAAGTCAGACTAGAGTGGTCACCCCATTTGATAAAGGAATTGCCATTATTATGATTGGTTCAGTATCATCAAAGAAATATTTTACTCTCAAACTTGGTTTCTTATTTAAATAATTACCCAATCATAATATATCAAGCAATAAGAAAGAGGATGAGAGAGTTACTTCCCCTTATTCTGCAGTTAGCTCCATCTTCAGTCTTCTAATATGTGTTAAGCAATTTCATGCGAGATATGGGCTTGGGTTGGCACATGGTTTGTGCATTGACATGGTTTAGAGAAAGTAGAGTATATTCTCACCCTTTGGACCTGTAAGGTCATGGCATCTGAGAGTAAGTTTTGCACTGCCCTACTGATGATATTAGCCACATGAGAGACTGACCACCTGGACATGAAAGTAGTCTAGGCTATGTTCAGGTTGCTGACATATAGTCATCAAGGCCAATTCCCGCATGAAGTAAATCACTAAAACAATGCACAAAGAGTAAGATGTTGGCTTTCTACATATATTATAAAAATTATTTGGAAAGCAAGTAGCTTATTAGGTCTATGAATTTTTGGAGACTAACAATCTATTTCATAAGGCACAATCAAGATTTAGAAAATATCACATGTGCCAGACAAAGCTCATATAATTAGCAGATCTTGGGCTACAAGAAATGGATAATGGTTTTGACTGGAACTGTTTTCCTGGACTTCAAGCAAGCCTTTAATCTAGTTGATTATGAAATTCTGCTGCAAAGTTGAACTGTTACAGGTTTGATAATTCTTCTTTAAACTGGTCAAGATCATATCTAACCCAAAGGTCTCAACAAGTAACCACTGGCAATATTAGCTGACAAACTTGCATTATTCATTCTCTCAAGGCTATTTTTGACCATCTGCACTTTCTTATTCATGTAAACAATCTTCTATCAAATAATGAATTCACAAATACCGATTTGTTTCCAGGTGATGCAACCTTGTATACATTAAGTTCTGAGACTGAAGTTATCCAAACTAGATTAGATTCTGACCTTAGTACGGTTCAAAGTTGAGCACAACAAAAGAAAATTGTAAAATGAAAATGCATGATTTTGGTGACATCACAAAAATCACACAAGTTAGGGAACCCAAACTTATCTTCTGCAATAAATAATTCTCAGAAAATGTCAAAGATGAAAAGCTTGTAGGTGTGCCTGTAGAAAATAATTTATATACATTCCTCCAACAATGGATTATTGTTCAGTTCTATGGGAAACTTTGACACTGACAAGATTTATAGACTTCAGAAGAGGGCAGCACACATTATTTTAGATGCATCTACAGATTATTCATCAAAAGCCTTGTTTTCAGACATAAACTTTCTTAAACTATCTAAAGAACTTATTTTCACAGTACAGTGCTTGTAAATAAATGTCTACATGGAACAACACCAAGTCTTTTTCATGACTTTAACAACTGAGACCAATATCACATGGAAACCTTCATCTACCAAAACCAAGAACAGAGTAATATAAGAAAAGCTTCCAATACTGTGGTAAAGTTCTGTGAAAAAAAAGACAAAAGTATATGAGGGAAATAAATAACAATTAAAAAATGAAAACAAAAGTGAATTTTGATGAGCAACTTGGCAAATGTGTTTTCATCCAAAAGTCCAAGGAAAAAGATGAAGATGTTCCATATGATGGCTATGACTAAAGAATCAGACTGGGATCATGTTCCTTTCTATTAAGTGGAGGAGTGAATATTTAGCTTGGACTTTGGTCTTGGTATTCCAAACATGGGATGCAATGTAATAGTAGTAGGTATTGCATTAATGCTATTAAATTAGAATTTTGCAGTATTAGCAGATTCATTTTTGCTGCTTCTAAAGGAAGATGAATTTGCATGCCAAAAGGTAGAATTATATTTGCTCCAAGGCTAGATCAAAGTAATTTTTACCTGCAAAAAACTCAATAAATAGGCACAATTATTATCTGCTGCATTCAAGACTTTATGTTATTAAACTAACTGAATAGATATACATTTTTCTCTCTCATGTTTTGGTTGATGATCTTGAGATTGATCAATATCATTCAACTACTCACCCTGACAACTGACAGTGTCAAGAGTTGAATGAAACAGCTAAAAATTATAAATGAAAATCTTTACTATAAATGTGCTAATCAGACGGAAAGAATGACTATAGAAAAAAATTAAGCAAGGGTTAATTTGGCCAATAAAGTAAAACGGTACATAATGTGACAAGATTTGTCTGAATTTGGTAATTGTACCAACTGATCGTGTCCCTTGAATGTTTCTTTTCCTTCTTACTACCACACCTATCAAAACTGAATAATGATTCATTTTCACAAACATTCAAAACCAGATAATATTCCTTGTATTTTCTGAAAAAGAAATCTTACTGTCAAATCATTGCTAGAGGTGGTGGTCAAAAGTTCTTTAAGGGAGATAATTCCGGTCTGTCTGTCAATGAAGAACAAGCGTGTGTCTTCTGGATCAACATCGGCACCCTCAATGGAGTAGGTCAGAACATCCTGAAAGACACAGTAAGGTGTGTGAAAAAATATACAAAGACCTTTTCAGAATATACAGAGAGTAGAATTCATGCTGGAAGATTTTATGACCATGACATACTGCATAACTGAATCCATATTATTTAATGTAATCATTACGCACAACAAGGAATAATAATTGTGTTGCACAAAAAAAATCATTTATGTTAAATCAAAGTTTTGGAACTTAAAAGTTGAAGTTTATTTGTAGCTCTTATTACCAAGATAGTTTCCCCACTTCACCCCCTCCCCAATAACTTAGCAAGAAATAATGGATCTGAAATGTTTTCTATGTAGAGAAATAGAAGGTTTGGGTAATTCTCTACTCTAAGCATGATCATTTACAATTTCAGGGGAAATAAAAATCTGATTTTCTTAATAAGTGCCTTGTACTTAATCATATACTGACATAGCTGGTTATCTATCTCTGTATATTTAGCATGTAATTATCTATCTCTGTATATAAATCATGTACTTACAATGTGGTTATCCATCTCTGTGTACAGATTATGTACTTACAATGTGGTTATCCATCTCTGTGCACAGATCATGTACTTACAATGTGGTTATCCATCTCTGTGTACAGATTATGTACTTACAATGTGGTTATCCATCTCTGTGTACAGATCATGTACTTACAATGTGGTTATCCATCTCTGTGTACAGATCATGTACTTACAATGTGGTTATCCATCTGTGTACAGATCATGTACTTACAATGTGGTTATCCATCTGTGTACAGATTATGTACTTACAATGTGGTTATCCATCTGTGTACAGATCATGAACTTACAATGTGGTTATCCATCTCTGTGTACAGACCATGTACTTACAATGTGGTTATCCATCTCTGTGTACAGATTATGTACTTACAATGTGGTTATCCATTTCTGTGTACAGATTATGTACTTACAATGTGGTTATCCATCTCTGTATATAGAGTAGTTTTCTATGTCTAATTAAGGAGACTGTGACAAGGGATCCCAACATGGCCTTGTTTCCTACACATGACCTACAAATGAGCTCAAATGACAGCTTGCTAAGATGACATGTCAGATGTTGGACATAAGGTAAACAAAATTATTTCTTCATTTTATTTGGTCATCAAGTTCTCCCAATTGTTCAAACACCAGGAAGCCACAAAACATGACAACTGAGGTGTCAAAGCTTAAAACTTGAGTTTAATCAACTATCACAGTCTTACTCATTTGTGTACATTATTCTGGGACATCAATCTTAGCTGTGTAATTCTTTTCCAGTGTTGTAGTATATTTTTCAGTGTGAAATTTAGTGATTTATTTTCTGCCATATGCCCCTTGAAACCCATTTGTGTACCATCGATGGTACGCATACCAGATTTCAGGGAACTCTGAACTATTACATAACTCACTGCTACTGTCATTAGTCTCCAGCAGCCATTGTTAATATTAACAAGCAGCTAATAAATTCTTATTATAATAGTGCTGACTCCAACTAAAGATTTATCTCCTACCTTTTATCTCTACAACTAAACTTTTAATCATATTGAACTTTTAATTAGCACTATTCAGCAAATATTTGGCTGACATATTGTTACAGGATAGTGCTGGCCATTAACTTGGTGACCATTCAATGACTTGCTATGCTCTCTGTGGCCAATAAACTCTCCTTAGTATAATGGCCCATTTAAACTTTGACCTTAACTCCATGAGGTCTCTGTGATTCCCTGATGAAGTGGGCAATCCTTACTATAAGAATGGGACTGGGGATGAAAAGCAGATTCAGATTTAAATTTCATCTGATTTATTTACAGTCACAATAACATATGGCAGTAAAAATGTAAGACTCAAATATCAGGTGTATCACTTCTGAATAATAACTCACTGATTTTATATCAAAGTGGCATTGTGCAACTGGACAAACATAATTAATTTAACAGTTTATTATGATAAAAGTTGACAAAAGCATTTAAAAATATTGAAGTATTAATGTTCAGATTTTATATCTAACTATTGCTTAGTGAGTCTGTAAGATTTTGTTAACTTTATAAGGGTTAACTTCAAAAAGAGCCTCGAGAAACACTCAGTGGCTATAACAACAGCATGCGTACAAAGCCTTGAGAAACACTAAATAGCTTTACAAAATAACAAATAATGTATGAATAGAGCCTTTCAGAAACACTCAGTGGCTTCATGCTCAAACATGAACTTATTATTATTATTATTATTATTATTAATCTGTAATTTCCTATTTATATTTAACTGTAATAAGCATTATTATTTGAATAAGGTCTGCAAGAAACACTTTACTTGACCTCACAATATCCTGAAAAATAATTCTGATTAAGCAGATATTTAAGCTACAGTTGCTGATTTATTTAAACATAAAAATAAATGAATAAATATTCTGAAAGATTTTTATTATACAGATGTAGATTTCAAAACTTATTTTTAGACCTGTCCAAAAATGTACTATAAAACGTTACTTTTCCTGACAATTATTTATACAGACATCATGAAATAACTGTAAATTGCTGATTCACGGAAAATAATAAACACAATTAACATGATCAGAGTAACACATCACAATGTATAATCATTAATAACAAAAACTGAAAGTTCACCACTGAATAAACTTTTATTTCTACTTCCAACTGCCTTTGTCACAAATGACCTTTAAGTAGGGTACAATTTATATTGGTCCAGCATGGATGAATCAATAAATATACAAACACAAAGATTTAGCTTGTGTTAGTAAAGCATACAATATTGGTCACAGTGAACTTTCATTTAAGGGTATTGTAATAACAGAGTTGATTCAAATTATAAAGTTTCATAACTGAAAAAAATCATTAATAAAAAAAAAAGGTTTCAGAGAAACAAATGATACATGGAAGGATATACTAAACCTAAAGCAACAGCAAATCCAGAACCAAAGGGACACATTTTCTGGGGCATTTAATCATGGAGTGTATCAATGTTTTCTGTTTTGCTACAACTTATTATGCCTGCTTCAAATGTTTTTATATTAAACTGCACAAATATTTTGGCAGCCACATTAATTGGGGTGCGGGGAGTCGAGCAACAGCCATAAGAATTTTGGACATGCACTCACACAGCAGAATATTTTATTCTGGATACTCACTCCATCATTATCTGTGGCATTAACATCAACAATCAATGTTCCCAATTCAATGCTGTCAGCAACCGTGACCTGGTAGGATAATGAGTCAAATCTTGGTGTGCTTGGATTGCGATTGACAGTGACATTGACTGTTGCAGTGGCCCTGTCATTGGGATAGATGGTATCATAGGCAAGAACTCGGATCTGTGAAGCAAAAGGTCAATCAGTATATCAAGTTCTTAATCTATGACTAACAATATAATGCATGAAGACAAAAGAAAATGAAACCATTTCAAATTCTCCATTAGGTTTTCCACTAAAAATGGTTTGGTAAAATCTTAGCAATTTGACCTTCCATGAAATCCTTCTTGTGAAAGAGGTCCAAGGACATGGAAGAAACCTGGCCATAACCTAATTGTCTTTACATACAGATTTACAGAACTAAGCTTAATTTGTGGGCATTTTTATGGCATTATTTTATCTCATTCAAATAATTACAGCTATTGAAAACTGAAAACAGAATTGTTAATATATATATATATATATATATATATATATATATATATATATATAAAAAACGAAAGGCCAAATTTATAATTTTATCCCATGAATTATAACAGGATTTTTAATCAGTTACTAATAAAAATGGCATTGTATAGTTTCCAAAACTTGTGAACTGCATTATAAAGAGATAGCACTGCTGAAGGAACGTTTTCTGAATGCATGCCATAATGTACACACCTGATACAATTCAGTCTGCAGAGAATCCAGGTTCAGGTTTCGGCTTAATGTGATGACACCATTAGTTTCATTGATGATGAAGAAGGATTGCACTGGATAAATTCCATCAATCATATACCTTATTTCTCCCTGTAAAGAGAAATGCTTTAAATCTGTATAATTCTATATACCATTCCATAACTACATATACATTTCAGACTAGCAAATGTCACAGTGGTGTATTTTGTTATCAAAAAATGGAAAAACTGATTACTACTTTAAATTTATCTTTGACAGTGATGCCTTTCAAAAAGAATACCAATGGAAAAATATTGTCAAAAATTAATATTATTTCAAGACACTTATAATAATTATAAATGAAACCTGTAAGAGGTACATGTATTATCTGTAATTTATATAATTCGTGTCAAAATTATGAAATAAACTATGAAAACTTTATATTCTTTACTGACCTGAATCTACAACAGCTGGTTTAAATTCTTGTTCTAAATAAACATATTCCAGATGGATTAGAGCCAACATTCAAACCCGAGTCTAAACACAACACTTTAGCCAACATTCTAGCTTTCCACTGCCATAGATTGTAAAATCAACTCCACAACTCTTGCAGTGAATAAGGTGATGGTGTAAATTTGCTTATGTGTTCTTCTAAATATCTGAAGAACTCTTGATCTGTTCTTAAACTGATCGAACATATTTTAAAGTTCAAAAGACAACCCCCTCCAGTAAAATTTCTCTGTCAATTAAAATTCTACAGTAACATTAATATTACCTATTTCTCTGAATATCCTGGACCATTATTTACAGTAAAGACTGGTCCTCTACCAAAATCTTTTCATTCATATAATACATCTGAATGATATGGTTTCATATTGAATAAATTAGTCTATTTTCTAGAATGTTTTAACTATAAATAGAACACTAGACAAATAAGAGAACAATAGCTTATTTTATTCGAAGATATAAGCACTACATGATAGCCTTCTATTACAGAACGTTCTCCCACATAAAATCATATTTGGGGATAATATAGGTTTAAAAAAATGGACAAACCCAGCTTTTTATTGTCATATTTTTACAAATCTCATTAACTTTTTAAAAATTATACTTTAGAAACACATTTCTACACTGAAAGGCAATTCTAAGTTCTAGAAGCTTCCATTACTGTCTTCATAGAGGAAATAGGCTGGATGCTATCTATATGTGAATTACCCTCAAATCTGGATCATAGGCTTCAGTGTCAAAAATTAAAGTCCCTGGTACAGCAGCACGAGATGCTGTTGTCACATAAGGCAAGCCCTGGAATACTGGGGAAAATAGGTTGCGCATGACTGTAATGTTTGCATATGTCTGTCCACATTTTTGCTGTAGTCTCTGGTCACAGACTTGTAGACTCACCTGTATAATAAATGCACTAAAATTTGGATGTATTTCTATGTTCCTGAAAATCATGTCTACTTAATGATATTAACTTATAAAAAAGAAGCATTATTTTTCATATAAACTGATGATCTTGCTTTCTCCTTGACAATGCCCACAATAACGTTAATCATTATGCAAATAAAAACTCTTTTTTCAACCATAACCAATATAATATTAAGTACTTTATGAGCAAACTTTTTCTGGTTTAAATTTGAAAATTTATCTAAATGCCATCTTGCTTACACTCAACCATAAAGAATGATAAATTATGAAACAACTTCTCCAAAACTATTTCTTTACTTAAGGTCCAACTGTGAACAACTTGTTTGCAATGCATTATGTCACCTAAGAAAGTGACATGAAACTGTTGCAATTATTTAATGCAATAAATATTCAATAAAAACAAAGTGATAAATAATTATACAATGAACATCATTAATACTGTGTATCATGAGATGCCAATTAGAGACAAATTATTTTGAAATATAATGCACTGGAAATAAACTACCCTTTAGTCTTTATTTTCAGTATTTACATGGAATGAAAGAAAAAATAATCCCTAAATGGAGAGATTATCCTTCAAAAGAACGTACCCTGTCTGATAACTGAGCTCCCTCTGTTAGAAGTTTTCTGAGAGTGATAATACCATTGCTAGGGTTGATGTAGTAGAACTGTTGAGCCCTTGCATCTCCTATGATGCTGTATATCAGAGAATCCTGAAATTGAAAGAAATGTATGAAAATTTGCATGATCCAAATAAAGATCACTCTAGAACAAAACTTGAATATCTATTGTGTCATGATTTTAATCATGGGACCATACCAAATTTTTCAAGTGGAAAATCTACCTGTTGTTTTTATCTACGATGCCCTACATCAAGCAAACATCTGCAACAATTTCCCATGAAAGAAATATTGTACAAAAACTTGTGAAGATGCAATAGATGATTACAGTACATATCTGAACAAAAGATTAAGTGTTGCAAAGATAATTTACAGTTTACATGAATAAACACCAAGAACCAAGAACAAATTATCAAGTTCAAAACTGAGTGAAGGCAGCACATTAAGAACTTAACCTTATTTGGTTTGTATTACTTATTTTTAAGCGGTGAGGTCATAATATACTAATCTCATCAAGTAACAATATTTATATTTGCTATCCTATGTCTTGACATTTATTCACTATATGAACAAGAGTGTTCAAAAGATATTTTCATTTTCTTGTAGCATTCAATAAGCTGGAGTGCAGATGATCAAAATTTAAAAGGCCAGTGAATACAGGATGGCTTTTTCCCCCATAGGGGACAAGTGTAATTTTGTTTGCATTTTGTAATAATGTGAACATTTCCAACATATGGGACAAGTGCAATTTTGTTTGCATTATGTAATAATGTTGACATTTCCCCCATTAGGGACAATTGAACTTGTGCCTGCATTATGTCATAATGTTGACATTTCCCTGTGAAGTAGGCATGCCAGCTCAAATATTAATATTAGTCCTAAACCTGTTTCAATGCATAACCAGACCTGCCAACCCTGACGAGTCCATCTCAGTAAGGCAGTTGATATTTTTCCATAAGATTGACCAGTCTTCAGTAAGGTGTAACAAAATGTCAATAACTGCTATTGTAAAGCTGGAAAACATAATTAAAAGTTCGATGCAGCAATGATAAACATTATGTTCAACTGAAAAGTTTGTAAAGTACGCATAGACTTTATTTACCACTAGTACAGTTGCACAAACTTTAGTTCCAAACAATATGCAACTCAATGACTTGTTGCTATCTATCAACTTGATGTAATTCTTGGAAATTCAATTTCCATTTTTTATGATGATGGCAATCATATCTCCTGCCACGAAACACTCAAATTGGCACATGATGTCTTATAAACTTAATTGTGTCCTTTTCAGCTTTTATTCACTAGAATCTGAATATTCCTTTTTATTCTTCTGTGTTGATTATTAACACATTTCTAGAAGTTTATTTTCCCTTTCATCTTAAACATGCATCACTTTCTGGGCGCCATTTTTAAAAATTTCTATGATCAATAGTTTCATCATGCAGACACTTCGCATGAATAAATAGGTGCAGTTTAAAGCGGTGCTGTATTCTGTATTCTGAGGTGCTGCTGTAAATTTAGTTTGGTTCCCTGACTAATTTCACTAATTCTAATATGAAATCCAGATCCAAATCAAACATGGATGAACCATTTATCCATATTTTTTGGCAACGATAATTTTTCCATAGTTTTTGCTTGTATGCCACAAGTCTGTATTTTAAGGGTAATTTTTGTAAGACTTACAGCAAAATCATAAGGGTTGACAGGTCTGCATAACAATACTATTTTAGCTCTGAATACTATTCAGCTCTTCCATGCTCGTGTTGATAGTGACACTGACACAAGGATTCAATGTGTTTCAGAGATAAATATTTATATGTATGGAAGCAGCAGAAATAAACATGGAAAAAAATGCAAGCCATCATGGATCAGTACAGAAAATACTTCACAGAGATAAATACATGGAAATTTATAGAAGCCAGTATGGACCAACAGAGGAAATACTTCACAGAGATAAATGCATTGAAATACATGCAAGCCATTATGGATCAATAAAGGAAATACTTCTGAGAGATAAAAACATGGAAATATATAGAAGCCAGTATGGACCGATACTGGAAATTCTTCACAGAGATAAATACATGGAAATGTATAGAAGCCATTATGGATCAATACAGGAAATACTTCACAGAGATAAATACATGGAAATTTATGGAAGCCAGTATAGACCATTACAGGACATTTTTAACAGAGTTAAATATGGAACTGTATGCAACCTGGCATGGATCAATACAGGAAATACTTCAAGAAAGCATGAATTTAAAACAGGGAACATGCTTTTCATTGTGTCCCTTTAGGCTTGACTAAGGATGTTTTATACTTAAGTCTGGATGGATCATCTTTTTATTTTAATAAATATTAATGAGTAAGCTTACCCCATCAGCATCTGTGGCATTCGGACGCAGAATTTCCTGTCCTAGAGCAAATGTGTCATAAATGGTCTGTGCATAAGGCCCACCAACAAACAGTGGTGCATGCAGGTTCCTATTGATTGATACAGTCAGGTTGGCAAAAGCCTTGTTATTAGGATAGACGGAGTCATAGGCAACCAAGTGAACCTGTAAACAAAACCATCACATATTATAAAGGTATTACAGCATGGATTGAATAATGAGAACATTTCTGTACTGAGTTTCTAACACAATAAACAAGGGTCACTGTCGGACAGTGAGACTCTACTATTTAAGTTTAACAGTAATTAAATAATTTTCAAAAAAAAACTCTGACCAAGGCTGATGTTGATGCCATGATATGCCCAAACTGTTGCCAATAATGAACCATGGGTGGCTGCATAAGCTCTCCATATATTCATAGAATGAGTGCTAAACACCCAAACATTTCCATAAATCTGATTAGTTTTTAATCAAAAGAATAGAGGCTACATATTAAATACAGTCAGTATAAAATTAAAATGGCTAAAAGTTATTAAGATCCATATGTATCTGTGGTAACCTCATACTTATTCCACCTCCCTTCTAACCAAAGCAAGGGCTCTACTCACTGTACATTTCTTAAACATCAGTCTAATATGCAAACTGAAAACTCAAACATAACAATCCCATTTCTCCAAAGAAAAATACCCTGAAATAAAAGAAAGAAAAGATTCATTATTTTCTAAAAGACAATTAAGACTGGAAAATAATGAAAGGATAACTCACAACATAGGTCAGTGATGGATCAAGTCTTAGAAGGGCACTGTTGACAACAGAAACCTGCCCACTGTTTCTGTTGATGGTAAAGAATGTTCTTGCACTTCCATACCCATCAATTTCATACACAATTTGTCCCTAAAACCATGAAATGAATATATATATATATATATATATATATATATATATATATATATATATATATATAAAATTTTTAACCCTATATATTATTACCTAAAGGGTATAACATCATGCAGGGCTTTAGTATAAAAAAAAATTTTACAAATAAAAATGGCATTGTATCTCTCCATTTTCTGCATGTTATGGTAAAGTTAAATGCTTATGACAAAAACTGATGTCTAACAAACTCAAGATTAAAGACTTATAAAAATCACATAAAATACTGGTTATTTTATAACCTTTTAACAATCTTGATTATTTAAAGCTTTTAACAAGCTCTTCCACAAAGTGTAAAAATACAAACGGACTGAACTTAAAAGTATTTTCCTTTCTAATATCTACAAATTAAATGAAAATAAATCAAACTTGAGAATTTAATAATTAGATCAGAATTATGAATGAATGCTTAACAATCAGGAAGAATCTGTCAAAATCTGGTACTATGTATGGAAATTAAAATATAGAAGCAAAACTTATCTTCTTACCCGCAGGTCATCATCACGAGCTTGAATAGACGGTACAGAGGGAACAAGGCTACTCTCATTCTGTACTTCATCGATAACAGCTGAATAAGGTGCAATTACAAAGTATGGGTTTTGACCGTCCCTTCGTACACTGACAATGACAGATGCTGTTGCAATCCTTTGACCATCACTGGCTGATACATTAAACTAAGAGAAAGAAATGAAAAAATTATAATCTCCATTTCCTTGGTACTTTTACAGTGAATGATTTTGTAACAAAATATCATAGCCAAATTATATAGATTCATTTATTCTAGTGCCTAAAAGTGTATGCAAAACTGGTGTCCAGGCCTGATTATTTACGACTCTGTGCTATCTTTGTCTTAACAATGGTGACCAAAAATATAAACTAGCATGATGGAAGGTTTATTTCAAAATACGTCGACCATACTTAAAATGTCTCTTCAATTCTATTTAAAACTGGTATAATCTTACAGCACTTACAGTACAAACAAAGGTGGCATATCACATAGAAATGAATGAAAACCAACCAACACTGACAATTTTACTTTAGCATTTGGTGACACAATGTCTGAAACATACAGTAAATAAGATGCAAAGTAAAGTTAATATCCTGGATTTATCCAGACCCCTACAACTACATTTATTGAAAGTAATGCACTTGAATATGCAACATTCTGAAACTGGAATTCTTTAACAGTACTAAGGATTAAATCTGATATCATCATATCAAAAACACTTTATACATGTAAACAGTTTCAGGAGTAGCTGACACAATTATCTAAATCTGTGCATCATTTTCAAATATCATATTTCAATATTGGGGACAACTCGTATTAGTATTCAGGCCTTATTTAAACCAAAGAAAATCAATGTATTATGCAACTTCTTTCTGAATCATAACATCTAAAAATGGATATTTTATATAGAGAGAGACAGCCTTACTCACCTGGAAGAAGCTGTCTGTGTAATTAGTTAGTCTTTTGTTTAACCTGATCTCTCCAGTTTGTGAGTTCAAGAAGAATATTGAAGTGTATGGCTCTCCACTGGTTATTCTGTATGTAACTGTATCCTGCAATATGATCATCAACTGTACTTGTAATTATTAAGTATATATTAAAAGTCCTTGTTATCTACAGTTTACTGTCAGAACGTAATTATGTCAATTATAATCCAAAATGTTGGGTAGTGAAAAAATCCTACCCAGCATGACATTTATTCAATTCTTGTAAGGAAAAATGTGTAGTCAAGTTAATTTTTGATGTAATACACAATTAAAATGTAGGGAAAGGGTAAAATGCATATCTGAGTGAAAGATGGAGAATAGAAAGAAAGACAGAAAAAACATGGAGACAAAGATAACAAAATATCTTAAGCATCTTAAGGAAAGTCAATTTGCTTTACAAACAGTATCAAAGTTATCATGAATATCTTAAAAAGCAACATGTTGTGAAAACAAAGAAACAACATTTAACAGTCAGAATTTGTTTCCTTACTACTAGAGAAGAAAATAACAACACAAGTCTCACTGACCACATGAATCTTGCATTACTTTCTTTATTCAGAATATAATTATGCTCCAAGGTAACAATGAGACATTCCTTATTGATGCGAGAGTTAATTAATACAGAACGTACATTATCTTGATCTGTAGCTGTTATTGTTTCAATAAGGGTTCCAAGTTCAACAGTCTCTTCCCATGATGAAGTGTAGGGAAGATCTACAAATACTGGTCCATATTCATTCCTCAGGACTGTTATGTTGACAGTTGCTGTTGCTGATTGTACTGGTGTGACTGGTCTGATGGCTTTCACATACAGCTGATGAAGGAAACGAATAATACCTTTTACTGAACAAGTTTTAAAAATGAAAATAAAGAACAGAATAAAAAAAAACAATTACCAAAGGTTACCAGTAAATGGTTCATACATTCAGTTAATGGATAGATTCTTAAAAGTAATCGACAAAATGAATTCAAAGATTCAATGGAGTTAGCTTGCTTTGACATTAACAGTAGATTAAAAAAAGAACAAGATTAATGCTCCATTACTGGTAAATAACTTCTCAAAATAATTCAAGCTTGGAACACAAATTGTAAACAGTAAAAGTAAATGCTTCTGAGATGGATTTACACTGTAACTAAACTAATAATCCTTTATCAATGCTGATAGTTTAAACATAAACACCATTTTCTACATTCTAAATCAGATTCTTAATCTGCCTGTTAGGTATGAAAAGATTTATTCTGATTGGCAAACTTCTCATGCAGAGATTCATATCATACAGTTTGTAGTTAATCAAATCATGTGTGTGAAAATGATATAAATGCTAATCTTTAATTCACATTTTTTTCTCTCTGCTTCTCGATTTTTTAAATATAACAACAAGAAAACTTCCAATGGTTGCATGACCAGATTATAAATACTCTGTCTAAAGAGTACTGTAATTGTATTGATGCATCTATGAGCCATGTTATATTGCTCTGCATGCAAGTGTCCAAGTAACTAGATTAAATACAAAGCTTACTGAAGGCAACTTAAGTATGAAATATAGGTCAGTGACCAGTTTTGACTGGAGGGTGCAATACTCATGATGAATTTACAAGCATATACCAAGCTGCACAGTCTGCAGGTAACAGCATCTGTGAAACTGAGGAAGACATAAAGATTAAGTCAGGTCACTGGAGTGTGAAATATAGGTCCAGCAACCATGTCTTGATTAAAAGGGGTCATGCTCCTCATGAAACACTCAAAAATCAACTTATGTGATTCTACAATCAATGGTGTCTGAGGAATGACCCCAATGCAATCGCTAACATGGACAAACATAGATTAATGTAAAGCACACCTTGCTTAACCATGAAATACCAATAATATCTCAAATTTTGATGACTCTGTCCTAAACTGTGTAAGAATTGTGTAGCATTGCTCACACACACCCACTGGGACAGAAAGGGTTACCCGTTCTTTCATCAAAAAGGTTGGGGATAATAATAATTACATATTGTATAAGTTGTATTAAAATAAGTTATACCACATGGTACTTACAACATAATTCAAAAGTCTGGCTGGATCCAAGGTCAACTTCTTGCGAATCGTGATATCACCTGAGACAGAGTTGACCTGGAAATAGTCTGGACCCGAGCTGTATCCCACCAGACTGTACTGAACATTGGGCTACAAAGAAATGGGCAGAAAATTTCCTGAGATTAACATTCAAGTATATAGGACTGTAACATGCAACACTAGTTAACTAACAGAACTGGAAAGAAAACTTGTATGTTACTGTAGATCACAACCAATTAAAGATAATAATGGATACTAATAATCAAATACATTGAACATCATGCATGCATTAAAATGTATGCTCAAATTTTTTAACAAAGTGGAGAATACATGAACAACAAATTATAAATGGATAGTGATGAAAAATAATGGAATGACATAACCAATCTTTTCAGTGACAAAAGTTACTAGACCAATTAAAAATACCTAAGAGGGAAAGGTTCATATCACACACAATTAAAATTATCACTTACTTTTAACATATGGTTTGAACTACAAATTCATTTTTATTAACAGCAACATTCCAGAAAATAAAGAACAGCTTGAAGTATTAGTATCTATTTGGACATATGACCTTGAGTCTAGGATATAAGGAACAGCATCAAGTATCAGTGTCTATTTGGACATATGACCTTGAGTTTAGGATAAAAGGAACAGCTTCAAGTATCAGTGTCTATTTGGGATATATCACACTGAGTCCAGTAAATAAACAACTACTTGAAATATCATTGTCTGTATTGAACATACAGCACTGAGATGCATGTTATTTGTAAGAGAAAAAAAAAAAAAAAAAATATTTGTGCAGAAGCCTTTTATACTGTAATACAATGGGTATCGAGTCCAGTAAATAAAGAACAGCATTAAGTATTAGTGTCCATTTGGATATGTGACACTGAGTCCAATAAATAAAGAACACACTGAAGTATGTGTCTATTTCAGACATTTGACACCGAGTCCAGTAAATAAAAAACACCTTGAAATATCAATGACTATTTGGGATATATGGTACTGAGATGCATGTTATTTGTAAGAAAGAAAAAGAAAGAAATATTTGTGCAGAAGCCTTTGATGCTGAAGAACAATGGGCACTGAATACAGTCAATAAAGAACAGCCTGAAGTATCAGTGTCTATTTGGGACATAAGACATCAAGTCCAGTAAATAAAGAACATGTTGACATATCAGTGTCCATCTGGGACATAAGACATCAAGTCCAGTAAATAAAAAACAGCTTTAAGTATCATTTTCTATTTAAAACAAATGACAACAAGTCCAGTAAATAAAGAACATGTTGACATATCAGTGCCTATCTGGGACATATGACTCTGAGTCCAGTAAATAAAGAACACCTTGAGATATCATTGTCTATTTGGGACATATGGCTTTGAGATGCATGTTATTTCTGAGGGGAAAAAAAATATTTGTGCAGAAGCCTTTGATATTGTAATACAACCGGCATATCATATCCCATGGTTCTCAAAATGAAAGAAAAAACTCGAACTCTGATCAGTTTGGGACACACTCTGTTATGATCTAATCTACCCTGAATGAAAAGGAAATGGTTGTTCATATCAAATGGGATGTTTGGATAAAAGAATAATATTATTAAAAGAAATTATGCATAAATTCAGTTCTAACTTACCCCTGGACTGGCCAGCGTGTTAATTAGGAAGAAACCAATATCTCTGCTCTCACTAACAATGACGTTATACAAGTCTGTTGCAAATGTGAGGGTGCCATTCACTCTTATTATCTGTATGACAACATCGACTGCTGTGGTGCGGCTGGGAATTCCTTGATCCGCTGCTGTGACCCTCATCTAAAACAAATGGTGATAAAATGAAAAATATTTGTTTTTGCTATGTTAATGTATTCTTCAGTGCACTATCTTTTTTATTACATTCTAAATTGATTTCCTTAAATATCTTTTTAAAGCCAAAAATTTGCAACAGTTTCAAAGTTATTGAATTATATCTGCTTTCTATTACATCTTTCCAAAGCTGTTATTTATCCCTAATGATACACTGAATTTGAATGATGAAGCGAAGAAAGAAACCTGAAAAACATTTCTAAATTCTTTTTAAAACCTTGTTTAAAACAAAGAGAAAATCAAAAGTAATTATAGTCTTGGAATTTTAATTTTAAAAAAAAAATTTCTAAAACAAAACGCTGTCTCTTGCTATGATGAAATTGCTTTTATTGGATTCCTGGATAAAAGAAAATTCCACTTGGAACATAACAGACCTAAGTATGGAGATAAACACTTTTTTACAATCAAATCCCCCATCACCACCACAAACACATTCCTCAAAAGACTTTTGTAGAAGAATTATTACTTTAGATAATTTTCCTTGGAGTATCTAACATATTTCGTATTCATTAGCCAAGAAATCTACAAAACAAGGAGAAATTATGTTAAATGCCATGAACTGCTCACAGAAGAGCAGCATTACTTGTTCTTCACCAAAAATTACAAGACAGACTTTGCTTTGCCACATAATGTTATTAGCTGTCATACTACAGTCCTGGCATATATCTGTAATGACAGCATATCGTAACATTTACAGATATAAAGGTTACCTTAAAAAATGCCATAATTATTGTAACTTACACTGAAGAAATCCTGCCCAATACCAAGCACTGGTTTTAGTAGAGTAATGAGACCTGTGGTTGGGTTCAAGAAGAAGTAGTCAAGGGCATTATTTGTACTTGTTGCCTCATAGCGGATGATATTGTTTGGTATCTGCAAGCAAAAAATACAATACAGCTCAACATTAAGCAAGAATGTGCAAGGAATATTTTTGAATTTCTCGGTAACTTTTCCTAAAAGTCTAGACCATAAAGCATTATCAGCCTTAAACACTAAGAACACGGAGATCTATAAAAAATATTTGTGAGCATTTCCATAAGAATCTGGCACTCATACACATTTGTGTTGATGATGTTACAGAGAATTATTTAAAGTTTATTTTATTCTTTAACCAGACTAGATATGCACCTAATTAATGTGAAAAAGCCATATCCCACCTGACAAAATAAACACCTACAATCATTTCCTATCTTTGGTACAACAAAATCTCTATTATTTGTTACTAATGTATGCAGATGTATTCTAGAAACATATAAAATGCAAGAAAGATCATGTACACTATGTGAAAGTTATAAAATATAATGGAAAATTCCTACAGCCTGATTTCATCTTACCCTCACATCATTATCAGTGGCATTCAACTGAGTCACTGTGCTTCCTGTAGCAAAGGCTTCTGGGATTTGCAGGTTTAGGTTCCCATGGACAAACTGCGGTGGGAACAAGTTACGCTGAATTGTAATAGGGACTGTGGCAGTGGCAGACAATGGTGGAGTTCCTCCATCAGCAACTTTCACTCTGACCTAAAAATATAAGATTATATTATTAAATTGACAATAATAATCTCTCATAGAATGATACCAATCCTTCTGTCAGTGGAATAAATATCAGGTAAATAAAACTACTCACTACATTCAAGTTTGACATCTCGGCTGAAAAAGAGGACTGATTCAATACCAACATTTCTATTACTTTTAAATTTTCAATGGACTAGGTATTTCTTAATGTCAAAAATCATTTGATGAGCTGTTAGGCAAAAAAAGTCTTACTTGATAAAAGTAAGTGATACCTTTTCAAGTAAAATTAATATATTTTCCAAGTAACACATGGTTTACGAATAGTGAAAAATCTCATATAAAGCTTACAAATGTAGCCTTTTTTAAACTTTAAGATCTTTATAGAAAAAAGAATACTCCATAGAAATTACTTACTAATACTACCAATAATCAAGTGACACAATTTACTTACATTAAAACTTATGACACCTGTGTCAAAAGTGAGGTTAACACCTGCTCTTAGTGAAATCAAACCACTTTGGGAGATGCTAAAGAAATTAGGAGCTGTATCATCACCTTCTATAGACAGTGTCAGCGAGTTGAATGGTTGCTGAAATAAGGCAATGCAGAATTTATAGAAATTTATATATCTGTAAAAAAACTAATTTTGTAAATTATTTTCATTTTCAGTTTTGAGATGCTCGGACAAAGTTTCCAGTGTTTATGTTCCTGGTTCAAAATTAAAATAAAATTTATACTCATCACTTTACATGCACCAATATATAATAAAAGGTTAAGATGTACATACTAGAAGCAGTTTTTACACAGGTTTAGTGTGTTTACTTTTAATACACTTACCCAACAATATATAATAAAAAGTTAAGATGTACATACTAGAAGCAGTTTTCACACAGGTTTAGTGTGTTTACTTTTAATACACTTACCCAACAATATATAATAAAAAGTTAAGATGTACATACTAGAAGCAGTTTTTACACAGGTTTAGTGTTTACTTTTAATACACTTACCCAACAATATATAATAAAAAGTTAAGATGTACATACTAGAAGCAGTTTTCACACAGGTTTAGTGTTTACTTTTAATACACTTACCCAACAATATATAATAAAAAGTTAAGATGTACATACTAGAAGCAGTTTTTACACAGGTTTAGTGTTTACTTTTAATACACTTACCCAACAATATATAATAAAAAGTTAAGATGTACATACTAGAAGCAGTTTTTACACAGGTTTAGTGTTTACTTTTAATACACTTACCCAACAATATATAATAAAAAGTTAAGATGTACATACTGGAAGCAGTTTTCACACAGGTTTAGTGTTTACTTTTAATACACTTACCCAACAATATATAATAAAAAGTTAAGATGTACATACTAGAAGCAGTTTTTACACAGGTTTAGTGTTTACTTTTAATACACTTACCCAACAATATATCTTTATTATCTTATTATCAGCATAAAATTTTTATATAATTTTTAAAAAGATATTTGTTTGGATCTTCATCTGTGTATTATTCAAATGATTTCACAAATTCATGTAGGACTGTAAACCAGCCACATGAAAACAAGCCTTTCATGAGAGCTACAAGACGCCAATTTGTGTATGTGTGTTTTCAAAATTTAACTTAATAAGGTAATGATCAAACTCAGGATCATTAATGTCCTTATAAATAATAAATGCCTCTCTGAAAGGTTTAAATCTTGGCCTAAATAGAAACAGTTGCACCAACATATATTTCCTGCATGACACTGATCAATGAAAGGAAATTCAAAGGCAACATTTTTTACATTTTGCTTCTGCAAAAAACGATCATTATGAAATTGTCTGAATAAAGAAATTATAAATAAAATCACTTAAATATGAATACTATGAGAAATACTTTTTATTTCCTGAACATCTTTATGGATCCTGCATTTAATCACTGACATACATTGGCCAGTCTAACATGTATTAGACTACCTTTATTTTAAATACCATGTATACAAATGTTAATTATTTACAAGATGTGGATGTATCTTTCCTCAAGACCCTTTCAACATAGTGACTTCTTCGGAAAACAAAATATAAATTGTAATCTACTCATTTCACTTATACGCCTTTTTAAGTCACTGTGCCAGATAACCTGAGGCAAGTTAAGTAAAACTTTGAGTAATTATTATGTAACTGGATAAATGGTCAGAGTCAAAAGCACATAATGGCACAGTAATTAATTTAAGTATGGTCAAAAGTTTATTTTACACTTCTTTTATCACTATGGGAGAATTAACGATATCTGCAACTAAATATGTGATTTTAGAATTTGGGTGATTCAAGACAGAAGTCTTAAAACTTGTGCAGTCTCCAACTGAGGGCTTTCTCATTAAAACAGGCACCACCTAAGGGATTCAACTGCAACTGGTGATTTTGAAAATCACCACTGTGAACACTGTTAGAAAAATGTTGAACAAAAGTCACTTGACCTATCTATGAACTATTTTTATATAATTAGAGGATTTTCAAAGTTGTGTCTAGTTGTGAAGATAAATAAGAGCTTGTTAAATCATCAAAAATTTCAAATGTCCATAATAACTAACTCACTGAAGGAAAAAAACAAACATCAACTTGTTTTAACCTAGTTTTAACAATTTGCAAATGTTGTCATGGTCTGCATGATTAACACAAGAATTCAACATTGGTTCTAATGAGCTTTTTGTATGTAGATGATTAACAACAATTCAACATTGGTTCTAATAAGCTTTTTACATAGAATCACCAATATCATCTGGAAGTGCTGACATTACCCTTGTATCACTATCTGCTACTTGAGTTTGGAAGACACTTGCACCTCCTGAAGTGGTTTGCGGGATTGAGGCAAAATAAAGAGCACTGCCTGTGAAGAATGGTGCAGTGTTTCTAATCACTGTCAGAGTCACATTCTGGGGATTCAGTGCTGTTCTGGCTGGATTTCCATTATCATGGACATTTACTTGGAACTGAAAGTACAAAATATCAATTTATATCACGAATCTTTATTTCTGCTTTATTGTAGTTTATATATTTCCAACAATAAAGGAAATGTTTGCATTTTGTATTGGTAACATCTCTATTTTATTAAAAAGCGGGGTTTTCTTAGCAATCCTGAAAAATATCACAGCTAACCAGATCTGGCATTTTCTAAAAAATTCTGAAAGTTTGCACTCCTTGGTAGTAAAAATACCGAATGATTTTAGATTATTTGCATATAATATCAGTAGACTAACGAAAGAAAATGTTTAAGAATCTGAGGTAAAGAAGGCATCATAGTTTTCTGCTGTCAGACCTATGTCTGCTTTGAAAAAAGTATTGTTTTTTCATTTTTGGTAGAACCTTGTCAATGGTCTTATAACAGCATGCTATGTAGAAATCAAAACAAACTGAACACTTTACAACTCTGTGCCAAATGCATGACATTAGACACTTTCTCTGTTTACATGACAGTTTTAACTAAAACAGCATATTTGATACATCATAAAAGGGGAGGCAACTCTGTCAATTAGACTTCTTGGTAACTTACTAGCACATCGAAGTTGGTGGCACTGTTAGGATAATTCAACATACTCTTCTGTAGTTTAACATCTCCAGAACTGCCATCTACAGTAACAAACTGGTTAACAACAGAATCATTGCTGGAGATGAAGTAGGTAAGCAGATTGTTGGGAGGCTGAAAGATTGTGTAAACTATTTTATAACAATATATTATGAAAGTAGGCCAATAATACAAGTGGTTTTTAATAAGAAAATGTAAAACGATTCTTGACCTTACATTAGAAGATTTTTTGGCATATGGAGAGATAATTGCCACTTCATTATTAAACTCTTTTAGTGTTTAACAAATTTCTCTTATGCCTTTCTCATGTTTTTCAAGCCTTAGACAGATTTATACACGAGAGAAAATAAAACAAAATTGATCCCCAGAGATGTTCTTGCAATGTATAAGAGATGAACACTTAACATTTCATTGATAGTAAAGCATAATTTTTTCATGTTATTTAAAATGTCTATAGTCGCCACGTTTCTATTACTGGCTTTATCTGCATGAAGTTGATGAGGTTTCAAACTTATTACTTACATTAAACTTGCAATTTGGGAATCTAGAAACCTAGATATAATTCAGAAAATAAAAAACACTAACAATGTAAATTTGTCTTACATTTCTATCACTATCAGAAGCTGATGCAGTCAAAATTCTGACACCAAGAGGTTGTGTCTCCAGGATTGTCTCCCTGTATGGTCCAGCAGCCATTACTGGATTGTTCAGGTTTCTATTGATATTAATCTTGAGTATTTCTGTATCAGACTTTGAGGGGCTGCCACCATCACGGACTTCCACACGCAGCTGAATTTATAAACCAATGCATCCTTTTAAAAGCCCTGTTAACTGTATTTTGCCCAGTAATCCCCTCCCCTCTCCTTTATGTGAAATTAAAACTTGAAATCTGTTCCTACCTTTGGCTTAGATATATGTATATCAAATACAGCAATTCAATCAAGGAACAAAATTTACATTCCTTAAGTGTCAAATTTTACACAAGTGATATCCATTGATAGATGAATTCAAAATGAAATATGACCATGCAGGTACCACAGCACTTAGCCTTTTGCAATGCTACTCAATAGAAATGTACATTTTGGTGGGAAAAGAACACCAGCACATGCTGTGTTTCGTTCAAACAGTCTGGATGAAATTCGTTTTTGGTATTGAAAGAACCACAACAGCTAAGAGCTGTAATTTACCTACTAGGTGCTCAGAGAGAACAAGATATTTCATAGGTACAAGGGTACTCAAAGAGAACAAGATATATTTCTTTTGGGTCTTAGATAGATGCATCCCCCTCCGTTGTTTTTCAATCACCATGTGTACCAATTTTGCACTGAGAATACAGTACTTTATAAGTAAATATAATTTGCTTTATTCAAGAGGTTTCTAACATCATGAAAATACAAACCCTTAATTAGAAATACAAAAATAATAATATATAAACTTTATTTCTTTATACAGATTTCAGGATGGAAACAAAAGTAAAAGAATGAAGAATGAAGAGAAAACTCTTACCTGGAATCCATAGAGGCTGGGGTCTGAGGTCAAGGCCCTGATGGCAGTGATGGCACCAGTGCTACTGATTGAGAAGTAGGTAGGGGCCAGGTCATCCCCAAGAAGATGATAGCTGTATGTGTTGTATGGACTCTGCAGTGAAAAATTGTAAAAATTAATGTGAAAATGACATAATGTTGAATGTCCAGACTTTTCACACAAAAAAGAATTTCTAGCAACTACCCAGCTGTCAACCAGCTGCAAAAGCTGAGTGAAATATGTTGAGGGCTTTTGGTTAACTAGAAGAATTTCTAAATCATTTTCTCTTAACTATCTGCTTTAACTCTATTATATGACATGTAAACTAGGTGCAAATTGGAAGTAAAAAACTTCAGTTTCTCCCAGTGAACAGAAAGTTCATAATAAAAACTTAAGACAAACATAATTTTATAGTTAGCAGAAAGTTGGGAATAAAGTTTGGTTTCATTTTGTGGATTTAAAGCCATTTTTCAGAACATGATTGGCTATACATGGCAGCCAGTTTGTTTGGTGGATAACGAACCTGGGAAACCCCAGGAAGAACCACTGACCCATAGGAAGCTCTGGCAAGCTTTCTCACAAACCCATGTAGGCCATGAGATGAATGCGTGTGTAAAGTTTCACAGCAATCCTACAAGTAGTTTAGGAGAGGTAGCAATAACAAACTTGTGCTAATAGATGCATGACAGATCATACAATAAGCTCTTCTGGTCTATGACATGTAGAGATAAAAATATAAATGTTGTGATCTAAGCAATAAAAATATCTGGGAAACTGTCAATGAATCTGGAATATCTTCTTTTGTGGACTATCAGGCAATATATAAACTGTCATGATATGCATTAGACATTTTACATTTAGCCACCATATACATAGACACTTTATAACTACTCTCCATAAACATTAGACACTTTATGACTAGTCTCCATATGCATCAAACAATTTTTGACTGTCTCCATATGCAGTTGACACTTTATGAATAGTCTCCATATGCAGTAGACAATTTTTGACTAGTTTCCATATGCAGCAGACACTTTATGACTAGTTTGCATACACATTAAACACTTCATGACTTGTTTCCATATATATTAGATACTTTATGACTAGTCTCCATATGCAGTGGACACTTTATGACTAATTTCCATATACATTTGATGCTTTATGACTAGTTTCCATATACATTAGATGCTTTATGACTAGTTTTCATATATATCAGACACTTTATGACTAGTCTCCATATGCAGTAGACACTTTAAGACTAGTTTCCATATGCAGTAGATACTTTATGACTAGTCTCCATATGCAGTAGACACTTTATGACTAGTTTCTTTATACATTAGATGCTTTATGACTAGTTTCCATATATATTAGATGCTTTATGACTAGTTTCCATATACATCAGACACTTTACGACTGGTCTCCATATGCAGTACAAACTTTATGACTAGTTTCCATATGCAGTAGACACTTTATGACTAGTCTCCATATGCAGTAGACACTTTATGACTAGTTTCCATATATATTATATACTTTATGACTAGTTTCCATATACATTAGATGCTTTATGACTAGTTTCCAAATACATTATATACTTTATGACTAGTTTCCATATACATCAGACACTTTATGACTAGCTTCCATATACAGTAGATACTTTATGACTAGTTTCTGTATGCAGTAGACACTTTATGACTTGTCTCCATATGCAGTAGACACTTTATGACTATTTTCCATATACATTAGATGCTTTATGACTAGTTTCCATATAGATTACATGCTTTATGACTAGCTTCATAAAGAAATTGTATTTACATCTACAAGTCCAACAACATAATTTTCCTTAAGGACAATAGCTTTAGAAATGTATGAGATCTGAAATTTAAAAAAACTGATATCTATACATAGCTAAGGGTCCATGTAATCCCAAATCATGTCAAATTTATAGACTGGTTTGCATCTTCTTGTCATACCCTTCTTTGAATATGTATCCCAATAGAAGGTTCATTATCATGATAGTAAAATGTGAGAATTATTACCCCATCACTGATTGTCCACAAAATAGCACCTGAACAAGTATTTAAAAATTCCTCCAATTTGCAAAGGTAAAATAGACACTTCTTATCAAATATGAAAAGAAAAAATATATGCTGGCAAGAGAAATTTTCTGCATTACACAAACAGTAAAATCACATGAATTTTCTGCAACAGAAAGCCTCTGCAGCTAATTTACAGAAGGCCATAAATCACTTACAATTTCCCAAAACCTCATGCACTTTTTGTCGACTCCATATTTTTCACAGGACAGTTATTAAGATTATTAAAAGTTTTAAGCATTTTTATTTTATTTAATCATGGAGTGAAGTTGCAACCACACCATTTTACACCCAATCTCATCCCGAGTATGTAACATTAGGATACACTTAGGTAAGAAGTGACATCATATTAATGATGTAAATATGTAATGATTACATCCTTTCAAGTTTCACAAGAAGTTATTGTTTTTGCAAAAGCAGATGTATTGACCCATGAGTGATCTTTTCAGACAGCAAATCCTCCAATATTGGTCTTTTGGTGGTATCTACAGTGTCACGTACTGAATCAAGTTCTGTTTTCTATTTTGACAGATGGTCTCCAAGACAGGTATTTATCAGTATGCTTAAATTTACTAACAAGGATTGGTCTGTGCATGAAATGATGGTTGAAAATTGATCTGACTCATAAATCTGAAGATATTTTGCTGATAAAACTCAGCTCATATGTATGTATTAAACCAAAATCTTTTTTAATGAAAGTAGTAGTTTTTATGATACCTACAAAATAGCTGGAGTATCTGTTGCTAAATAGTTATGATTTTTCTTAATAATTATTATGTATGATTTATTTCAACTTTTGCTACTTTGTTCTTAATTGTAACTGAGAAAAAACTTTTAAGCAAAAGAAAATCAATACTAAGTTTACCGAAGGTCCTTCGAACTTTGTCTGAAAAATGTTATAATGGAGAAACATGTTTTATGCTTAAGGAAGAAATACAAAGTTACCAAGGTCCCTTCACATAGAGATAACATGTCTTGCAGTAACGGTGCAAATACTTTTCTCTTTACAATGCTTATCAATGAATAACACTGTATACCCATTTCATACGGGATACGATTCCAGTCATATTTAGCTATATTTTGTCAACCACTTTACACATGCATGCATTTAACCATGCAATGTATCATTACTGTATGTGTATTCTTTTGAAATGGAGGAAATAAAGGTAAAATGTACACAAATACTATATCATGCAATGATAGAATGAGGTTTTTTTAAAAAACAAAATGGGGAAAAATATTTGCTTTAAAAATTTAGCTTTAATGTGTGCAAATCAAAATGGCTACCAGCACAGAAGAAGCAAGTAATGGCAGTGGTGCTTGCTGAATCAGATGAAAATGTAGACAATTTTATGAAGAAAATTTACATTTTAGGTAGTGTAGATCATGATCTTCACTTTGATGAAATGAAGAGATATGATAATAATTGGTTAGTAGAAAATTTGGTTTCAAAACCGAATTTTAATATGCAGCAATTAAAATGGCAGACAGTACTGAAGCAGCAAGTGATGGCAGTGATGTGGATGCCAATTTTGTGGAGGAAACTGATATATGAGGCAGTGGGAATCATGATCTTGACTACATCGAAATGAACTGAGCAGATGACAACTAGTTAATTAGTATTTTTAACTTGAATATTGGGGATAATGAATACTTTGATGGTTTTCAAGCTAATTGTACATCTGAAAACTTCACTGCTCATAAAGTTCACCCATATATAGAGGTTGGGTGGACAGTGATTCAATACCCTGACAATGCTTTATCTTGTCATTATTTTGAACTGAAATGGGATTAAGATTTTGGACAACATTTAGTTACAAAAAGAAATTTTTACACAGACCATAAGCACCTACCCTCTGCACCAAAATGGACACCAATTAATATTCCAACTATGAAGGTATTTACAGATTTATGTTTTTGCTTCAGTGTTTTATGTCTTTCATTTAAAAGACAACTTCAAACATCATGTCCCATATCATTTCAACTGATATGGAACTATTTACCTTTTTATTCATTTCTAAATTATAAATCATGTGAAGTAACTCACATTTTTCAAACAAATGCAATTTTAAAAGTATAATATGTGTGCATAGTATTATGAAAGTTTAATGCATTCCTGGAAATGGACCAAAATAAACCCATCAAAACTCTGAAAATTTAAATTAGAATTTATTATAGAATAAAAATAATGAAACAAAATAATTAGCTTTGCTGACTTTCCAGTAAGAATCTGTTCAGCTTGCTCTCCTGTTCTCATGCAAGCAAATATGATAAAACTGTAATAACCTTGGATATTTTTGATGGATTTTTATAATTTTTTTCAACATCTTAAACAGCGTGAAATTCCCCATACTTCATATACTTATTATTTCAATTAGAAATAATGCATTGAAAGCAAGGTTTTAAAACAATGTAAAGTTTTTTAGTTTACTTAATTTTACTTTGCACTGAATGTTTTATATCTGAAAATTTTCAGTGAAACAAAATATGACTTTGCAGAAAATTTCATGCATTTGATAATGTTATATAACTATGACAAATTTACCAGACTGACCAACTTCACTGCATTCTTTCATTCTGATACATCCCCGACTGAAAAAGTGTCCAATTCTACACATCTGCCTGTCTGACTGGGCTTCATTATGAAATGGGTTAAACAGGATTAAAATTAATGGTCTTCAAGTAGCTCTGTTTGAATAATAGCACAAAAACATAACATCATTAACTATACGTATTATATAGAAATGTAAACTACAATACTTACAACAGTATCATTGTCTCTTGCTAGTATTTGATCAACCAGAGTGCCGAGGAAAAGGTTCTCTGAAACAATCATTGTATCAGGCAAGTTCAGAATCTCAGGTGGGAAATTATTCCTGTCCACATTAATAACCAAGTCTGCAATAGGGCTTGACAAAGCTGGTGTTCCCATGTCTGTGGCTAAAAGTTTCAACTGAAAAAAAATGTAAATGCTGTGCCTTATCAGTGCCATTACTTTATCCTATCAAACTTACATAAATTCCCTTGTCAGCAGGTCCACATATGGAGTATCTTTCAATTTAAAGACAGATATCGGGAAAATACCAAAGTCATCCAATAAAATTTTGGCAATGTTGAGTTAACCTCCTTGAGATGCATCCACCATACAAATTTTAATGACAGTAGGTAAAATAGTATCAAAGATATTGAGGGTGTAATGATCTGACAGCTGAAAATACACAAGTCACTCAAGCATAAACATACGGTCACAATGACCGAGTTTTTATATGACAGGATTACACATCCAAAATGCAATTCTCCAACGATTAGGTGAAATAGGGTCTAAGATACTGAAGGGGTAATTAACTTGTAGCTACAAATCAAAAAGATCACTCAAGCATGAACGTATGGTCACAAGTAGCTACAAATAAAAAAAATTACTCAAGCATAAACATACGGTCACAATGACCGAGTTTTTATATGACAGGATTACACATCCAAAATGCAATTCTCCAACGATTAGGTGAAATAGGGTCTAAGATACTGAAGGGGTAATTAACTTGTAGCTACAAATCAAAAAGATCACTCAAGCATGAACGTATGGTCACAAGTAGCTACAAATAAAAAAAATCACTCAAGCATGAACACAGGGTCACAATGACCCAATGTTAGTATGCTTGAATTGCTCTTCATAAGATACATCTACATACCAAGTTTCATCAATGTAGGATAAGCAGGGTCAGAGATACTGAGAGGGTAAAGATATATTGAGAGTAACAAGCAAACAAATGAATAATGAAACACATGAACAAATAGGCAAAATGCAATATCCCCCTCCCAACTTGTTAGCAAGGGGATAATCAGACTAGCCGGTTGACTATCAGTGCATAATATGCAAAAACTGCAAATATGAAGCATTATATTGATTCAGAGTTTTCAGCAGGTTGGACCCCCTTTCCTTCAATGCATGCAAATCTGACTGAAGTCGGTGAGACAATGAAGGATAAGAAAAGCAAACTCTTATTAGCAAATGGCTTAGGAATTTGCAAAACTCTAAAACCACATTTACTTTTTTTAATCTGAGAACTATAGACAAATTTACAAAAAAAACTATCAAGTGACATCTCATTGCCTCTAAGTGTCAAAATTGTGAATACTATGACCGTAGTTTTTCAGTTTTTCACATTGTCAATCTTAAGACTTAAATTTTATAAAATTAAACAATGTATTAGTGAAAATTACGTTCCATCTATACTAGAAAATTTTTTGTTTACACAGAGTACTTATCAAGTTACTTACGGTGTATGATGTCTCACTTCTGCCAACCAGAGATGCTCGCAGGAAAACTTGTCCGGTTACAGCATCAACATAAAACAAATTCTGGTATAGTGAGCTTGCAGCCAACGAATAACGCACTACATTGTATGGGCTCTGTAGTGTAAAAAAGAAACCATTTATAAAGCTTTGAACCCGACTAATCCAGTCTCTTAGCATTTCGGGTCACAGTCCATTGCACCTGCACAATTTATCCAAGTCAACTTCCTAATGACACTGAAAATTCTGGTCCACTGCCAATCGGGTCTAAATTTTTGACCCCTTAAGGCCATATTTTATGCAAGCTAAAAGATTCATTCCAAAGGCTAACAGACCATTTCAAAAGTGAATAGCAAGTGTACCTGAAATGATTTTAAAAAACTGACTTGTCTTAAACCAAAGAGATGTAGTGCTGTGGTTTTTTTTACTCTAATCATTGTAAGATGCATTCACATAATACTGTACTTTTCTGGTAATGGTTCTCCATTAAATATTGATTTTGTCTGCACAGGAGGTGCTCTAATTATCCACCAAGCATATAAAGTAGATCTAGCTCAACTCCACAGACAAACACTATTAAAATACAACAGCCTAGAGGTTGCTGTCAAATGTTATTTTTTATGATTTTCAAACACTTAATGTTTATTTTTCTTCCTTTGCATGTCTCACTCCTTGAGTGGAATAATGAACAAAACCATGACAGTGAACTTGTTAAAATGTTTGACAGAACTGTGGAATTATATGATGGAGACCCCCAAAACTAAATGTATTAGCTGCAAAAGTCTTTAAAACATATTTACTGAATCATAATACTGTAAACCATAATGTAGTTATTTTGTGTTTTACTACATGTATATCTATTATCAATTACATACCCTGACTTCTCAAGATCCACCATAATGTAGTTATTTCATGTTTTATTACACATACACACACATATATATATATATATATATATATATATATATATATATATATATATATATATATATATATTATCATTTACATACTCTGTCATCAGCATCAGAGGCTTGCACAGTTATAAATGCAATACTAAGGTCAAGGTCTTCTCGTATTCTGGTGGTGAAAACATTATTGAGTGCATTCTGCCACACAGGAGAATTCAGGTTTCTGTTCACTCGGATAGTTAGAGTTGAACTGGTAATGCATGGTGGGCTTCCATTGTCTGCTGCAGCAATTCGAAGCTGAAACAAAAATGTATTAGATTATTATTTATAAAATCAGTTGCAAACTTATGCAAAGTCTGTGTCAGTGGGGAAATATGAAATATTTTAGCCTTTTTGTTTTTCTTATTTGATTCTCTTACAAACATAGGTTTGTTCCAAGAAAGTGATAATATTCAAGTCTGATTCCTTAAACATACTTCCATGACCTAATTGCAGATTTATATGAAAAGTCAAACCCAATGCAAAAATACAAATCCCAAAAACTTTTGAAATATAAAAAGCATGAATCAATCCTCAAGACAGCTGACTGGAAAATCTAGGTGGTATTCCAATTTAGTTGGCAGGCAGCATCAGTCTACTTTGATATCTTAGGCCAAACAATTCTGTCAATAATTTTGGTAATCTGACCCATCCGATCTTTATGGCCACAACCTTATAACTTTTTATTTACATATGCCCTAAAAATTCAGTATAGACTGAGTTTTTCACCTGTGCACTGTTAACTTGAGATTGGAACTGTGACATGAACATGAACTGGATAAAAACAACAAAAAAAAATCAAAAAAAAAGTACTGACCTTCCTATTTTATTTTTTTTCCACTCCATTAACAGAAACATAGTTTTAGGGGATTTCTTTTTGCCTTGCAGTAAGGCCAAACAGTAAATGGTTAAGACAAAATAAGGTAAAGCATGAAAATAACAGGATTTCTGGACTAACAGTAGATTTTGATGCAACCACATGTTGTGGGAGTAAATATAACAAGCTATAAAATGTACCTGTTTCTTTCTTCACCTTAAAATAACTGTATGTTTTTGGTACATTTATTGATAACCTATAGGATTTTTTGCCCAAAAATTAAGTCATGATTTTTAACAAAAAATAACATACAGTGTAGGAAACTCCATTATGACTGAAGAGGGCTGATGAGCTTGTGACTACACCTGTGAGTCTGTCCATGGAGAAGTATGTTGGTGCTTCATCATCTCCAATCAAAGTGTAGGTTATATCACTGAACACAGTGCCCTGAAAAACATGCAATGACACATATACCACACATAATCATAGTCCTTCAGAATATGTGGTCAGTTATGGGGGCAAACTCCTTTTTTCATACACTACCATCTTACCCTAAATTAAAAGGAACAGAACTAAAATGTGGTCAATATATTACCTGCAAATTCTAAATACTGTATATTCACAGCACTTTAATCTCATGAGTTGATCTAAATTGTTCAGTTTGATACACATGCTAGGACAAGTCCAAAACTCTTCCTTCAGCTCACAGTATATGAAATAGCTGTGAATTTATGCAGTACTAAGAAAATAAGCAATCATTCTGCAAAATATCTTGTGATTCAAACAATATTTTTTAACAATAAGGTATGACGCTCAAATTACATCAACATAAAGTAAAATATTTTGACAAGAATAGAGGTTATAAAACAGCACTGTTCAACAGTTTTATGAAGATCTTATGTAGGGACTTGACAGAAATATCTGACACTGAATAATAAAGTCTTATGTAGGGATTCGACAGAAATACATGACACTGAATAATAAAATGTGATGTAGGAACTTGATAGAAGTACCCAACACAGAATAAAATCTTTGGTGCAGACTCAACAGAAATACCCAACAGTGAATAATAAAATCTTATGCTGAGACTCAACAGAAACACCTGACAATGAATAGCAAAACATTATGTTGGGACTCAATAGAAATAACCAACACAGAATAATAAAATCCTATGTAGGGACTAAATAGAAATAAGTGATACAGAATAATAAAATGGTAAAATATGTGTGGCACATATAACCACTTAATAATGATAATTTTTCCATATGGAATTAATTTAAAAAAGTCAGCAAACTGAAAGAAAAAGATAAGTTCCAAATCTTACCAGAGCATCGGCATCAGTTGCATTTACATCATACAATTGTCTAGATCCTACACTCTGGCTGATTGAAATATTTGTTGGCAGAGTTGAAAAGACTGGGCAGTTCAAGTTTCTTAGGACATTTATTGTAATGATAGCAAACTGCTGAGAAGTCAAACCTCCCCCATCTGTGACCGATACTTGTAGCTGTGAAAAGAAGAGAAAGCAATGAGCAAATATTTATGTAAGAATGTCTGAGCTAGGTTTTATTTGTTTTTAAGCATTCTCTGAGGATCTTAAATTATGCTATCTGTCTTTGATTCAGCAAAATTAATGTTTTCATTCCTTAAATGATATTCAGAATACTTTTAACCAGCTTGTCTTCCAACAGAAACTTTACTACAGCAAATACAAACTTTATGTAATGTATCTTGTAATTATATTGATACAATCAAAAATTACTATGTTGCTCATTGAATTTTACAAATTAAAATAAAACCATTCCCATTCCAGATTTATCTCAATTTCAGGAATGTCTCCAAAAATCTGTAAACTGTTGTCATGCATCCATAAACTCATTCAAAAATTTTCTAAAAATACTGCTTTTAAAATAGAAGTCTAATGCATGGTTAAAAAGACATATATGCATTACATTATATACGATAAAAATACTGCATTTAGGAAAGACACCTAATGTTCAATTACAAAGACCTATGGATTAGATTTATACACTGTCAATATACTGCAATTAGAAAAGAGGTCTAATGCTGAATTACAAAGACCTATGGATTAGATTTATACACTGTCAAAATACTGCAATTTGAAAAGAGGTCTATAGCTCAATTACAAAGACCTATGCATTAGATTTATAAACTGTTAAAATTGTATTTCATAAAACCACGATCAACAAGCATGATTACTAAATACTCAACTAGTGACAAGAAGGACAAATGTTTCAAAACAGGAATTTTAAATAATTTTAGTTATACGTATACAAAACTCCCTAAGATACCTTCAACTTGAAGTTGTACTTGAATACTTCAAGTGTTACTTGGGTAACAATTTCACAAAAAGAAAAATTATCCTCATGCATGAAAAAATTATAAACTTGTATTCTGCATAGCTCTAGCTTGCTAGTAAACCACATTATTATTTATCCATACCATTTATGACTCTGAAAACACTGACAACAATGTCACTGGACATTAACACAATAACACTGACAACAATGTTGCTGGACATTAACACAACAACACTAACAACAAAAAATGTCATTGGACATTAACACAATAACACTGACAACAATGTCATTGGACATTAACACAATAATGTTGACAAAAATGTCATCGGACATTAACACAATAATACTGATAACAATGTCACTGGACATTAACACAATTTTTAACACTGACAACAATGTCACTGGACATTAAAACAATAACATTGACAACAATGTCACTGGACATGTCAGAAAAGTGACACTTCTGTCTTCATACCAGCCAACACCCAATGAGCAAGACTAGTCAAGAAGCAATTTCTTTGCTAAATATTTCACTGATGTAATTAAAGCTAACTGACTCAGCTTTTTTCTCATCTATGGTTAGTTTACAAGTTTCTATACCTGGCCTGTTGAAAACAGCAAGAATATTCTCAATATTATATACATGCATGATAATGTAGGTATTTCCCTAAACACTAATCCCATGGAAGCTCACCTTACAAAGGATTGCATACTTACTGTGTACTGAGGTGTACGAAGAGTATCAAGTGTCAGGGACCTTGTTACAATCAGCTGTCCATTATTTCCTACACTGACAACATCAAAATAATTTGTGGCACCACCCACAGATCTGAAGCTAATGGTGTTGTAAGGAGCCTGAAAAAGAATAACCAAAAGTATAATATATCTGAATTCACTAAGTTTAAGTTTATTCTCAGAAACAAAGCACTTTACAAGGAAGAACTGAGGAGCTGGCATTTTGGAATTTTTTTTTGAAATTTCAAAAATTTATTTTCTATTAAAAAGTAAAAATGATAAATCTGTCTGTGCAAAACCTATGTAAAAATCAGCTGCTTCATCTTCAAAAATTTCAAAGGTATTTGTTGCAACTTTTCTTTTGTTAATTTCTACTAAGAAAAAAATCCCTGTGCAAGTGTATGAAGATTTATCCCCCATTTTGAAGCATTTATTTTAGCATACCCATTTCTGACAATGCAGTGTCCTTAGATCCTTTTTTTCACATTTCTTAAACAAGGATTCCTATAATGCAGCATCTCACCTGCAAGCCACAGGCTTAGATTATCTCCACTATACATGACTTGCACAAACTTATAATCAGAATATAAATACCAAATGTTGACAATGACCTCAACACCAAAACAAGCTATACAGGGTATCTGTCTTGTCTTCTGTTTTCAAGTCTTTACTTCACTACAACAATAAATGATAGATTACCTCGAGTCTTATCAATTGTGTCTGAACCATTGGTCATCCAATTAATTTAACAATAAAAGTAAATAATCGAATACCAACATTTTTCCATGATAATTATGTTTATTGTATATATTAATTTAGTAACAAGCATGACACAACTGAAGAAAATCATATATACAATTTATTCACAAATTAACAACTTCTGAAAACTAGCTTTGTTAGAATTACACTATGTTTCCGATAGTCTGTGACAAAATTGATGTTGATCAGATCCATGCTGATTGAATCAATAAGTGAGGGAGGATTCCGGTTAAAATAAATGTACTATGATGTGCTCTTGGTCTTACCACCTACTTGAACAACCACTGCAGTTGGAAGTTATACTCCAATTTTGTGGCAGAATCCACGGTAAACCTTTTCACACCCAAATCATTCAGCACAATTATTCTAATGAATAAGGTCTACTAGCACAGCCATTATACTGGAAATTGCTACACTTTAAGGTTTGCAAAATTCATTTCCAAACTGGAATGATGGTTTTTGATGAAAACAGAAAATGTCAATATAAGCTCATGCTGAGCATATAATGCAAGTGGAAAAACTCGCAAATCTGGAATTAGTCTTTTAAACCAGTTGTTGTTGTGGGCTTAATGCCATTTTTCAGCACATGATAGGCTATACATGGTGGCCAGTATAACTGGTGCAGAAAGAACCCTGGAAAACCCCAGTAAGAATCACTGACCATGGGAAGCTATTGGAAAGTTTTCTCACAAAGCTACATAGGCCGAGCCTGAGACTTGAACCCGTATGGATAAGGTGAGATAGCAGTGATCAGTAAAGGTGAGTGCTTTAGACACTCAGCCACCCAGGGCCCCTCTTTTAGTCTGGATTTAGTCTCCTTTAGTTCACTGACAATGAAGAATATCCATTATCTGTTCATTTTCCCTTCTAATCCACAAAGTTCTGACTGATGTTTTATTATGTACCTTTCCAGCTAAGCATCAAATGGAATATATTCCACTATGTTTCAAAATAACAATAATTACTGACCTTAGTATCAGCATCGGAAGCACTGATCTGGAAGAAAGACAGTCCCACTCCCTGTGTTTCCAAGATTGTAGTATTGTAATTCAACTGAGCAAAAACAGGGCGGTTAAGATTGCGGCTGATGGTGATCGTCAATTTGGCTGATGCTGACAATGGAATAGCTCCACTATCTCTTGCTTCAATTCTCAACTATGTAAATAGAAGATGAAAATGTATTAGTTACCAACAGAACAAGAATCATAGATAATCCCCAAGTAAAAAACTCTTTCCTCTAAAATAAAACTCCATGACTATTTAGCAATTCAGATAAGTTCAAAATATACCAGTTTTTTTATTTCAAGACAGAAACAACTGCATGCTGCTGGTTTTTAAACATGATATTATTACATCAGAGGAGATTTCCTTCAACTAAGCATATGAATAGCATAATTCAGACTCAACAAATAATCAGTACAATGTAGACTCAACTTAAAAATAGAACAACATAGTCTCAATCTGGCACATAAATAGGACAATGCCAACACAACTAAACATAAAAACAGAAAAATATAGTCTCAATCTGGCACATAAATAGCACAATGCAGACACAACTCAACATAAAAACAAAACAACATAGTCTCAATCTGGCACATAAACAGCGCAATGCAGACACAACTCAACATAAAAACAGAACAACATAGTCTCAATTTGGCACATAAATAGCACAATGCAGACACAACTCAACATAAAAACAAAACAACATAGTCTCAATTTGGCACATAAATAGGCCAATGCAGACACAACTCAACATAAAAACAGAGCAACAGTCTCAATTTGGCACATAAATAGGCCAATGACAACACAACTAAACATAAAAACGGAAAAATATAGTCTCAATCTGGCACATAAACAGCACAATGCAGACACAACTCAACATAAAAACAGAACAACATAGTCTCAATTTGGCACATAAATAGGCCAATGCAGACACAACTCATCATAAAAACAAAACAACATAGTCTCAATTTGGCACATAAATAGGCCAATGCAGACACAACTCAACATAAAAACAGAGCAACATAGTCTCAATTTGGCACATAAATAGGCCAATGCAGACACAACTCAACATAAAAACAGAGCAACATAGTCTCAATTTGGCACATAAATAGCCAATGCAGACACAACTCAACATAAAAATAGAACAATGTAATCTCAACTCAAACTCTTCAAATCTAAGAATTCTAAATAAGATTCTAGGATAATGAACAAAGAATTTCATCCATTTATCATAAAGTGCTCGAGAAACTTGAATTTCTTTTATTTTCAGTCAGACTTTAATTCAGAACATTAAAATGACGAAACCAAACCTAACAGCCATTCCATTATTCATCTTGATACGTGTAGGCTCGTATAAAGTAACAAAGAAAAGAGTGAAGCCAACAAGCTTTGTAAAATTTAACAAAATAATTTATTTCCCTAGAAAACAAGGTAAAAATATGAAAAAGGACTTACGGTTTGTGAATCTAATCCAAAAATTAATCCTAGAATTTAAAAACATAAGTCCTATCACTAAAAAGTTCTAAATGAATCAAAGTTTGAATCCCGATGAAGTTCCAAGATGGAAGGCAATGATGTCTTCTATATCCTGTTTTGTGTTGATGTGTCAACAGTTCCTTGTTGAATTTTATGAATCAAGAATAATATTCCGGCTTTAGAATTCTGAATAATTTCCAATAAATGTCCTTGTCCAAGAATTTTGATGATCACTGGTATTTTCCAGGGAATATAAATTATTAAATCCCCCCCAAAATTGAAGAATTTTAAATCAAGCTGGCAACAAGACAAATACCTTGAGCCCGAAGGTATAAATTTACAACTGACTAAATCCACTACACAATATCTGTTTTAACCCTTTACTAAATAAAACACAGTTTAGACCCCATGATGGGTCACGTGATCACTTAGACCAAACAACACAGTAAAAAATAATATGTCAATTAGCACGTAGGCTATTTACAGGTTTGATTGTACTGAACGAATCTTACTATAAGATTCAATAATAAAAAGTTGTTTACATAACAGAGTTGACACACAAGCCAAGAATGACCTTGATTATGACCAATGATTTTCACTCTGTGTTTACCAATTCCAAACCAAGGTCAGGAACTAGGTCAGCCAAAAATATAATGTAGCAACAAACTGCGTGTTTATCAGGTCAAAGCAGAAAAATGAATTTTCCAAAAAAAAGTCAAATCCAGTGAATAAAGTTATCATTACAATAACGTAATGAAATAAAAATAAAATAAAAAGTTTAAAACTAACACAAAAGTAATTAAATTACATATACGTAACACATCTGAAGAATAAGACCAACCACCACATTTACAAAAATTTTGTCAGCTATTAATACATATCTTTCTTCTGTAAGTGCATTTGTACTTCTCTGAAATTTCATTAGTCTGCCCCCCTGGGCTTATCATTGGAGAAATGCTGTATGTAAATTTATCTTGAGCAACAATCTTACCGTATACTGTGTAGCCACTTCATTTAGGACAGATCTGGTCAGCTGAACTGCACCTGTACTGGGGTTCACAGAAAAGATGGTAGTTGATAAATCATCTCCAATAACAGTGTATGTGATCTGATTGAATGGCGGCTGAAAATAAATTATAAAAATACCAAAAGTTATAAACTGCTTTCAAGTTCATGTATCCGAAGAGAATCCTTATTATTTATAATGAAGGCAATGTTGTCAGAGATGCATATACCCCAAATCTCTCCAATGCAATGATGACAAAGATCTTTCACTAGTATCTGTCACTATGTCACTTGTAAATAAAGGTGACTTTTTATTTTGTCAGAGAAAAGAGGAGTCATTAAACAAACTGATAGGCAAAATACTATGTAGAACATGAAAAATAACTAGCCTGAATGTCTGATCAAAAAGACAGCAAGTAATGTCATTCTGTTGATGACTATTATGTGAAAGCAAAATAAAGATGTAATTTCAACTTAATCTTTATGACTTCATTGCATATAAGCGTGTGTCTGTCTGTGTGTCTGTCAGTATGTGTAGGGCTGGGCAAATCCATTTGCCTGATGCCTAGAGCAAAGTCAAATTCTGCTCAGGCTAGCAAAATTGAGATTGAGAGAGAGAAGTTGATCATATTCAGTATATAATCCTTTCTCACCCAAATGCATATGTCCGCACCTTTATTTAACATTTATATGTATTGAATGTTTCTATTAAATAAATGTCTGCAGTCTCATTCATCTATTGATCTTTTTTTCAGAATAAAATAGCAAATTATGCCATCTTGTAGACAGTGTCAAGCTCCTCATTTTCTCACAGATAGTGTTAATGCATATTATCTTGGGAAAGTTTTGACAAATAGGGATTAAATTTTCTTTTATCTTAACTTGTCGGCAGGTAGATTTTAATAGCAATATTTTTAAGTATGTGGGATTCACTGACCTTCACCTCCTAACAGTAAGATGGCAAAATGGATTCTTCAAGTAGACTCAAGCCTAATTATAATGCTTGCTAATTAAAGAGCCTGGCCAAATGAAACGTGTCAAAGTCAACTTGTCAAAGATTGGCTTCATACATTTCACTGACTACAAGGTAACTTTGTGATGATTATAAATGACACTCAAGATTTCTGTTACAGGTGTGTTTTGAAATAAATGGCAACAGCGAATAGCTCTGTGGATTTCTGCCACGGGTGTGTTTGGAAATAAAAGGCACCAGTTAATTGCCATGTGAATTTCTCAAGTGGTGACTATCATCTGGTGTTTAATATATTGTAATTACAAGAGACAAATACATGCTTGCTGTTTGGAAAATAATTAGACTACATGAATAAAAAGAAGTGTTCTCAAGTCAATCAGGTGTGTAAATAAATAAATCATTAAAAAAACCACGATCATTTCCAAGAAAAGCTGTTGAAGTAGTTAAAAATATGAGCCTGTTAGCATATTTATCTTTATATCTATCATGCTCTTCTAGGTATCTATGCATTTTATTCTCCAGCAATCAATTCAATACATTCTTTTTTTCTCATCTACATATCTACATGTACTTTCATGTCTGAACATTGATTATTGTCATTAGTTTTTAATATGCAAACATGACAAATAGAAAACAAAATAAACTGTTAATTTGTACAATAAATATATACAATTAAAAGAACGTCCCAAAATTTATACTACTTTATTCTTTAACTTACAGTATGAAAGTTGTCACATCTCAAATATCCTACATGAATGTTCAATTTTCCAGTCAGCTAGTCCTGATCCTGAATTTGTATAAAATTTGTCCAGGATAGATAGGTAGGTATGGGGTTTAAAGGTAAGTCAGCACAATCCTGGCTATACAGTGCTAATTAAAAGTCGGGTTTTGAACAGTATATCTGAAATCTCAAAATTCTATGGCACCAAGTGTTAAAAATTATCAGAAATGAATGTATCATAGAGTAAACATATTTCATGAACACAAACCTGGTCAGGATCTGTGGCAGTAGCCTGGAAGATGTTGACATTGATAGGTTGGGTCTCAGAAATGTTGGTGACATTATCAAGGTTTATAAATGTTGGAGGACTTCGGTTTCTGATTACATTAATCCTGACAGTTGCTGGAGGAGAAGATAGAACTGGTACACCTTCGTCTGATACAACTACTGTCATCTGAGGAAAAGAACAAGACAAAAGCCACTGAATGTCAACATGATGCACTGGTTTGTAGAAGGCAATATTTAAATACACTCTTTTCCTGAATAGATTCACCAAAACAAATTTTAAAATTTTGGTTATTTTTTTATTATTATTACCATCTGAGAACTTAAAATGCATCCTCTAAATCTTCTATTTTACCCAAGAAATTACTTAGCTATTTAAAATCTTGACAATAAATTTCATAAGGGATCTGAGATCATCAGCAATTGATTTTCTTTAGCCTACTGTTGTTACAATCATTTGTTATCCTTAAAAAATGAATGTCAGTAGCCCAAATTCTCCAAATCAGCAACATCTTTAGGTTAAACAATAAGGCATTGACTCTTGTTTTACATGAAAATGATAATTAATTTTTCAGCAAGTTCTACAAGAAAACAAAAATTCCAAATGAGGCTGATTATTGTTCTCTTGGCTTATATACCTTAAGAGTTGATCACTTCACTAAAGAGACTTATGTGGTATTGCAAGAACACATCGTATGTAAACTATCACTACAACTTTATATGATGTTGATTTTACCATTTTATTATAGACAAAAAAAAATTGTTTTAAAGATAATGGCATATTCATGTGAACAGTTCATAATCAAAACCATCCATAATTTTGATGATAATAAACCCAATGGATAAAAAAATTTGGCTTTTAGAGTGGTAACAAGCTCAGCCAATCAGAAGCAAAATTACATAATCAGTATATAGCTAATCCCGACTTATGTGATAGTTGCATTCCCAAAAGTGGTCACTAACTAGAAATCAAGTAACCCAAAAATTTTTAATTTCACTGACTTTAATTTCTATTGAAAAATTGTAATTCAATTAACTTTAATACCATTCATTTTAGTCATTTATGAATCATAATATTTTGTTTCTGACAAATAATTTCATTATTCTGTGTCTTCACTAATAAAATTAAATTAAAAACAAATTCATATGAAATCGAGTTAATGTGAAATTTGAATAAATCAAATCGTGTAAGTTGGCAGACACCTGTATGTGGCTCATGCTCATTAACAAACCCACAGAAAATCTTGATGACATAAGCCAATATTTCATGTTTGATCAAAATCAGATAAAAAATATGATCTTAAAAGTGGTGGCAAGCTAAGCAAATAAGATATAAGATCAACCCAACATGTGTTCATTTCACTCATTATCAAACTTGTATATGATCTGGATGATACCGCTAATATTCCAAATCTGATGAAAACTGAATCAGAAATACCGACTCTATAGCAGTAACAAGCTCAGAAAATCAAATGAACATGATCCTGCTCATTATCAAACTCATCTAAGATCTTCATCTTACATTTAGAGTTTAGTCAAAACTGGATCAGAAATATGGCTTCCAGAGGGACAACAAGCTCAGTCAATCAGATACAAGATCACTTCAGAAGTATACATGATCTTGTTCATTATCAAACCCATCCATGATCTTAATATTATATATATATATATATTAAGTTTTATTAAAATGGATTAGAAATATGGGTCCCGAGTGATAACAAGGTTAGCCAATCAGGTACAAATTCACCCCATTTGTATGCAAGAATCTTGCTCATTACTGAACTCATCTGAGATTTGGATAATTCTGAGTTTGACTGAAAGTGACAGTATGGTAACAAACAACTGTTTATGGCCAGAAGCAAAATGCACAATTTTTGATGCATGAAAGATGCAAAAACATACCATAAGGTCACTTGGCCTTATGACCAGGTGAGAGATTTATATTTTAATCATACATAAAAACGTAAATAATTAACCTTTCAATTATAAACATATAAAATGTTTCACAAGAGTTTCTGATGTTTGATTATGCTTCAATTAATATAAAATTTGGGAACTTCACACCAATTAACAAAAGTTTCTCAAAAGATGCACAAAATAATATCTTACTGTGTACGAGTCATTGCGGCATGGCTGGAACAGAAGGGACAGTTTCAAAGAAATTTCTCCAGTCTTCTGGTTGATCTGGAAGCACTGCTGGGATGAAGTGTCGCCAGTGATTTTATAGTCCAAGACATTGTTGGGAGCCTGTGAACACAAAAATAATGACATTCAGGAAAAAGTAGGTACAGTTAGCTGTATTTTTGGGATTGTCTTGCTACAAACTTTCTCAATTTTTCATTAAACAAAAGGAATGTCATGCACTTGGGTGCAGACTTGTTGTTCAGGAAGAAACTAAAATCTTTGTGATTAAATACAACCTTGCATGGTATGCATCTGCCATTTTTTAACACAGAAACTGTAATCCAATAGGTGCAAAATTGTATTATTACTACACTTCAAAATAATTCATCCAATGCAAGAACCATCTTCTTGCAGCAATTAACAGATACAAGCAGTCAGGGTCTATACCTCTTCTAAATAATAATACCGAATGCTGTAAATTAAACTTGTTTAAGATTCTGTCAGTATAAAGGCGTCTGCTAAATTGGACTGAAATCCAGTAATCATTGGTAAAGTAATGCTGCAAAAACCAAAGTCAAGAAAATGGGCAAATCATGGGACATAACTCCTGTAAATGATGTAAAGGAACATTGGAAATCAAATCCATTCAATGTCCAATTAATATAAAACTACATACCAAATTTGTTGAAAGTGCTATATTTCCCAGAAAAGCTCAAGTGATTGCTGATTATAAGTAACCAATGAAATAAAGAGAAAAGAAATAGTACTGTTCCACATTCACATGTCACAGGCTTCACTTTGGAGACAAAGTTTCTAGTTTTAAGTACAATTAAGCAGACGATATTCACACAGAGAAGGAACCTACAAATGGAACTAAAGCAGGGGCTTGAATATTAATAATTTATCAGTGTCTTTTGTGAACTTCAAAATGAAAATGCTGTATTTCATCAGTGGACTCCAGATTTCTTTTAGAAAAATTAGAGAACACATTAGTGGGACCCTGGGAACTGGGCAATCTGACTTTTGATAGGTTTGGTTCTTTACAGCCACCGACTCCAAAATCTTTGCTGCATGTTCAGAATAAAATAATGGCCAATGCTGCTAATGACAATGGTATTCCTTCTTCAACAAGACAAAATCTAAAAGTTTATCTTACAAAATAACACAACAACACAAAACAATTCTTTCTTTTCTCCAATTATATATATATATATATATATATATATATATATATATATATATATATATATATATACGGTGTAGAATAATACTTTTTCCTGCTTCATGATAGCTGAAAATTTTATTCACAAAGTTCACACATTAATTTTTATAAACTCACCAATGGATCAGCATCCGTGGCATTGATGTCAAGGATAACATCACCTAGATCACGTGTTTCATAAATGGTCTGAATATATGAATTTGGCAGAATGCTGGGAGTATTAAAGTTACTGCGCACAGTGACAACCACGACTTTGGAATCAGATTTTGATGGAGTGCCAAGGTCATAGGCTTCAACTCGAATCTGAAATATAAAAATTCAAGATTAGATAATAATGGCAAGATCATATCATTGCCTGTAGTGGCAAGGAATTAAAAATATGGAATCATCATTGTTTTATTGTTTTACATGATATGGAACATTGAAGGGAATCATGAAGTGTATGAAAAAAAAACTGTTGATGACTCACATACCAGATGAAACTTACTACATCTCAATAAGAAATGAAACCTTATCACAGATACCAAAAACTTTACTGACAGGATTGAAGTAGAAGGTAAGTGAGGGAATACAAAGAGCAGATAGTTTTAAAATAACATTTCCAGCTTCCAGTGATGCATCTAATGTAGCAGGACATCTGAATTATTGTAAAATGCACACTAAGCATACAGACAGGTTAAAAACAAAAGCCATCTAGAGCACAAATCCCTGTTACCCACTTACATAAAGATTCTTAGTGAAAGTATCAACTAGTCTTACATTCTCAATTTTAAAGCAAAAGAATAACAAAAGGCACATCTAAATCAGTCCAATTAGTGAATCCAATTTCACAGAGACATCTTATTTAAATGGTTTTGGAGTTTCGCCATGGAAACTAAAGTGTGGCTGATGAATGGATAGACAAACAAGCAAATGCAAACATTAAAAATACTGAAACTGTGGAACAGTGAATAGCAAAAGGTACATCACTAGTCTAATAGGTGTGCCAAATTTCATACAGATATCTGAAATAGTTTTGGAGTTTTGCCCTGAAAATTAGAGTGTGGTTAACGGGTGGATGAACAAAAAAAAAAAAAATAACCAGAACAAAAGCCTTCAAAATATTGTGAATAGCAAAAAACATATCTAAAACACTACTTTATGTTTGTAACAAATTTCAGAGACAGAGATATCTTGAAAAGTTGTGAAGTTATGCTTCTGAAACTAAAGTCTAAATGATGGATAAATAGACTGATAGCAAGATGGATGAAAATATACTAAAAGTGAAGAATTGTGAACAAAAAAGTCACATCAGGATCACTACTCAATATGTGTATGAAGTTTCACAGAGACATCTTGAACACTAGTCCAATATGTGTATGAAGTTTCACAGAGACATCTTGACCACTAGTCCAATGTGTGAACAAAGTTTCACAAAGAAATCTTCACCACTAGCCCAGTATGTGTATGAAGTTTCAGACATCTTGACCACTAGTCCAATATGTGTATGAAGTTTCAGACATCTTGACCACTAATCCAATATGTGTATAAAGTTTCAGAGAAATCTTCACCACTAGTCCAGTATGTGTATGAAGTTTCAGATATCTTGACCACTAGTCCAATGTGTATTAAGTTTCAGACATCCTTACCACTAATCCAATATGTGTATGAAGTTTCACAGAGACATCTTGAACACTAGTCCAATATGTGTATGAAGTTTCACAGAGACATCTTGACCACTAGTCCAATGTGTGAACAAAGTTTCACAAAGAAATCTTCACCACTAGCCCAGTATGCGTATGAAGTTTCAGACATCTGAACACTAGTCCAATATGTGTATGAAGTTTCAGACATCTTGACCACTAATCCAATATGTGCATGAAGTTTCAGAGAAATCTTCACCACTAGTCCAGTATGTGTATGAAGTTTCAGGCATCTTGACCACTAGTCCAAAATGTGTATGAAGTTTCAGACATTCTGACCACTAATCCAATAAGTGTATGAAGTTTCACAGAGACATCTTGAACACTAGTCCAATATGTGTATGAAGTTTCAAAGAGAAACCTTCATCACTAGTCCAGTATGTGTATGAAGTTTCAGACATCTTGACCACTAGTCCAATATGTGCATGAAGTTTCACAAAGACATCTTGAACACTAGCCCAATATGTGTTGTTGTTGTTGTAGAGTTTAACGCCTTTTTTCAGCACAAGATTGGCTATACATGGCAACCAACATAAATGGTCGAGGAAGAACCCGGGAAAACACCAGAAAGAACCAGTGACCCACAAGAAGCTACTGGCAAGCTTTCTCACATACCCACACTGGCCGAACCCAAGAATCAAACCCATGCAGACAGAGGTGAGAATTGCAGTGATCCGTAACCGTGAGTGCTTTAGACCACTTGGTCACTTGGGGCCCCTCCAATATGTGTATGAAGTTTCACTGACACATCTTGAACACCAGTCCAATATGTGTATGAAGTTTCACTGACACATTGAACACCAGTCCAATATGTGTATGAAGTTTCATGGAAATATCCTAAATGGTTTGGGAATTATACTCTGCCAACAAAAGTATGATTAATGGATGGTTGGATGGACTGAAAAATGGACAAAAACAACACCCCAAAAAACTGAAAGTGAAGAAATTTGAATAACAAAGGCACATCTGTACCGTAGGTCTAATATGTGAGATAATCTTGAACAGTTTGTTATTCTTCTGAAATTAACATGTTTACAGAATAAGATATCAATAGCTATACCCTCCTGCATATTACATACTAAAGAAACGAAGAAAACAAAAGAAAATGATGGGCATCTCAAAATATAGGGGATGGGGTGGGAGAAGAGCACCCTGGAAAGGAGCCAATGTGTTTCTTGACAAGCATGGAAAAACAAAGGCCTCAGAGCACTAAATAGGGATATGTCTGACTTACCCTGAACTGATCAGCAGTGGTGTTAGATGTAGACAGATCTCGTGCAATAGTTATCAATCCCGACACAGGATCTATAGAAAATAATCTTATTGCATCATCATCTCCAATGATTCTGAATCGTACTGTTCCAAAAGGAGTGTTCTGCAATTAAAGAGTTGTACATTTAAGGCTCAGTGTGAATCAAATGTATTGTATTCAAAATCTACCAATTTAAAATAACTTTGGTACAAAAAATACTATAGTTAAACTTCTTAATGTAAAATGGTTGTACCTGGTCATATTTTCAACCAAACATTTAGATGAAAAATCTTTGAGAAAGAATGAAACAACTCTTAAATTCATGTGAATGTTTATATCAAGAGTGCGCTTGGGTCTGCATTTGCTGAGAGCATCAGAAGGATACAAACCCATTATTCCCTGATGTTTTCATTGAAAAATTTCAATAAGGAAGTTATATGTAACAATAATTATTTAGAATAAAAATTCCTCAAAAACCTGATTACAAGGAAGACATGGAAAATAGTTTATGAGTGAATAAGCATAAGAATAGCACGATAAAATTAATTAGTACATACACTTAAGCTTTCATTAGCTGAGAAATATGTCTGAAATACGAATACAAAACTGCTGACTGGTAGAATCATGTCTCTTAACATAAAAAAACTTGTCTGGCTAATTTATTTAATTTTCTTTTAACTTCTATTATAAAAATAAAACTACTATTCTAATACTCTGAATTGAATTTGTGAAGCTGTCTGATGATGCTGTGATTTTCCAAGTATTGTTAGAAAAGAAAGTAAAGTAAATGGTTGGTCTGTAATAAATGTTGCTTGTGTACAAACTACATATGAAAGTGCATAATTCTGAGGGCTATAAAAATAATGACCAATGATACTGACATCTATTTTCAAGCATTATGTCAGCATTGCCAGTTATATATATAGATATATATATATATATATATATATATATATAAAGAAATAAATTGTAAATGACCCAGCTTTGGTTCTGTAACTTTCATTTTACACCTTTATAGAAACCCACAGTAATTCTGCATCAGTCTAGCGTATTTCTAACATATATCTTAACAATGTGACTTACTGCTGGGTCTTGATCCTGGGCTGTAACAGTGTAAACCTGTGTTCCAACACCAAAGTTCAGCTGCAATGTGGCCGTGAAGACTGTGTTGGTGATAACAGGTGCAAAATTGTTTCTTATGATAGTAATAGTAACGTTTGCTTGAGTAATGGCTGATCTTGGTGGACTACCGCTATCTTGTAGGGAAATAAATGCCTACAATCAAGAAGCACATATTACTGTGTAATTTAAATACTATACATGTTTGCTTTTTCAAAGTTAGCTTATAAAAATAAAAACTAGTACTGTTCCTATCAATAAATGTGATCAAGAATTAAACAATTTCAATAAACCAATCAATTGGTCAAACTTTGGTTGAATCTCCTTCTACGCTGTTTTGACTGTTTTGGACTTTACTACCAGTTTACCATTTATTAATGTAGTAGGTGACCTATCACTCTCATGTAGGCAAAAACAAATTAATGAGAATCTCTGGTTACTAACTTTTCCAAAATTTTTTTTTTTCTTAGGAAAGTGAAACTAAAATTTCAGGTCAAAATTGTCATATTAGAAATTGCTGTATATTCAGTAAGATTATTACTATTTCATCTCTCAAATAAATGCAAGAAAGTAAGTGCTTTGGTGATGAGAATTATTAAGTGTCTGTTTAAACAAAGATTTCTTGTGACTGACACAAGATCTTGGCAACACAAATTTACACATAGGATGTGTCTGTGGAATGCATTGACCCACAAGCTGCAGTTTGCAATTGACTTGTGGGCAGTACGGGGTGCACTGAATTGATTTCCCAAACATCACAGAAAATCATGTTGTCATTATTTACAGAGTTATGAATCAAATGAAAGTTCTTCCAAAGGGAATGGACATCAGCTAACAAAAAGTGATGTGTTTCTGGGTCAGAAATTTTCTGTTCTGGTACCAGACGAGATCAGCACTCAGCAGGTTGGTTTCGTTCCAAGCGTCATAAATTGCTTTAATTGACAGACTTTCATAAGATGCCCATGTTTCAAGAGGGACCATCATTTTTTTCAGATTACCGTGACAAACGGGATGCCAATTTATAATTGCAGCACAAACACTATCCATCTTAAAATCAATTGATGGTAATACATAATTACTATATAAATCTAAGCAATCAGAAGAAAAGGTTACTGTATCTTACAATGTATGTGTTCTTTCCACTGTTCAGAAGGGACTGCTTCACAAATATTCTTCCAGCACTGTCAACACCAAAATAATTGATTGTATCTGCTTCCCCCGTCATTGTGTATTGCAATGTACTGTATGGAGGCTGAAATTGAAAGTTTTGACTTACAGGTACATTATCCTTTATCCAAATTTTGTTTATCACTAATTTATAATGAATGACTGAGTCAGGTATGTATCACTGTGAATGGCTGAGTCAGGTATGGGACACTGTAATTTATAATGAATGGTCAAGTCAAGTATGCATGTTCTATATGTGATGAACACAATACCACCTCATCTTGGCCATTTACATTTACTGTAAAAAAAGAACGCCATTCTATAATCTGAATCATAGTCTGATGCTCTTGTTTGTGGAGTCTTCATTCAACAAATTTGGCCAAATGACTATATATAGAACAATGCTGATTTGCAGAAGATGTAAAGTTACTATACAGAATCCTCAACAGGAGACTGAAGGGTAGCATTGGCTGCTTTGTCTGTCCTTTCACTACCATTAATACCAATGTGACTACATAGACAACAGTACAGAATGCTTTCGTCCTGATTGTACAAGTAAATCCTATTTATGTAAGATTTGGGATATTAAAAGGTTGTCACATTTAAAATTTGCAAAGTTGTCAGCACAGATAGGGAATCCGAAAAGACGAAATTTGCCTTTTTCTAAAGTTTTCAATGTAATTCAAAGATCTTAATATGGCTATAACTTCTGCATTAAAAATGGAGGCTTTATCCAGTAACTGAACCATTTGTATATAAGGACAAGTGGATGTAATAGAAGGTCTTTATTTTTACTGAATTTTGTCTGAAAAATAAGAAGGACTTTTTTAATTGCCAAAGAAATATGAGAGGCAATGAAAACCAAGATTGTGATTTGGGAACACAGGATTCTGCAGCATTGGCAATTAAGACTCAATGTTGCTGCTTCTAGATCAGAATACATTCATATGCCCAAAGGTAGAACGAAATTTGGTTTATGAGCACACAGATTAGATTATGCAAGAATAGATCAATTAGAGAATAGTTTGGTGGTGTACTAAAGAGCCAGTTTCATTCATCTGAGATAAAGTGATGATTGAATTGTAAGACATTCTGAATGAGATGTTCTAAAGTCCAAGTCCCTGACTGTGTACTGAATCAGACATCTGCAGGTAAAAATTTACAAACTGATCCAGACACAACTGTTCCATAGTCAAGTTTAGATCTGACTATGGTACCTTCAATGTCTGTAACATCAATGTTTGGTATGCAATTAATAAAATTGATTTTGCCTAGAAAATGTCTAAATTAATAATGCATAATGGAAAAAAAAACAAATTAGCAATTTGAAGAAGAAATTAGAGATTTAAAATGATGATACAACCAAACAATCTAAGTTACATAATAAAATATAGATGCTTATAAACATTAATGCTGTAAAACAGAGGTTTCAAAAACCAGTTTTATTTGTGGATCAGTAAAATCTGAACAAGACCTGGACAAGTGAATTTCTTTACAATGAAACAATTACTGAGCTCACACTGGAATTCCTACACAAGAAGTTTGCAACACTGAATAACTGCAGGTTATTAATAGTTAGTGATGAGCAAGGTGCCATATAAATTTTACCATTTTCTATAAAAACATTGTTCTTATTTTTAAAATTGTATAAGAACATTACTTTTTATTATTCAATAAAAGAAGCTGACATCTTGCACCCAATCTAATCCAGAGTTTGTATAGCTATGACATACTCATGCATCAAATGCAGAGCTGACAACTCTAACTGTTTCAATAAGGCAGTTGATTCTTTTTCCTGTAAATCTGACCAGTTTTCAGTAAGGTGTAACAAAATATCATGTACTGCTATTATAAAGTTGGAAAAATTGTATTAAAAAATTTGGTATTCAAAACTGATGCAGTGGTGGTAAACATTATGTTCAACTGAAAAGTTTGTAAAGTACACACAAACCTTATTTACCATTAGTACTGTTGCACAAACTTCAGTTTCAAACCCTATGCTGCTCAATGGCTTGTTTCTATATATCTTAAGCTGATATAATCCTTGGAATATTTATTCCATTTCACATGACAACAGAAAATAATATCTCCCACCACAAAATAAACATAATTGTGTCCCATTATGCTTTTATTCACAAGAATCTGAATATTCTTTTTATTCTTCTGTACTGATTAACAGTTTTAAAGGGGTTTATTTTCCCTTTTGTTTTCAACATGTATTGCTTGCTGGATGCCATTTTTTAAAATTCTATAATCAACAGTTTGATCATGCAGATGCCTTTTATGAAAATATATATGTAGTTTAAAGCATCTGAGGTACTACTGTAAAAATAGGCTGACTAAATCCACTAAATCTGATATGAAACCCGGATCCAAATCAAACACAGATAAGCTAATTATCTGGATTTTACCACAACAATCATATTTCCATAGTTTTTGCTTTTATTCTGCAAGACTGTACTTTACGGGTCATGTTCATAAGACTTATGGTAAAATCGTAAGGCTGGCATGTCTGCAAATGGCATCATATTGTTGATGCAACAATGTAATGATCCCACTGTTTTGAGTTGTAAACAAAATGTTGATCTTATAAAGGTGGACATTCTTAAGGTACATGGTTATCCATCCAAGTGCAATGCTTGCTTCCTCCTGGTTTTCTGCTGCCTCCACCATAAGGACCACATCACATTAAAATCTGAGCTATTGGAAACAGGTTATATATCTTGCTAGAACATGTGTGATTACAATAACATGAATAAAGGAGAAACTTTGAAGAAAAAAAAGCATCAAAAGGAGTTGATAAAGCATTTGGTAACTAGAGTCTTACATTTATATCACTGTCATTTGCAGCCAGTGTGAGAATAATATCACCATAGCCACGGGTTTCCTGGATTATAACTGTATAGGCAACCTGGCTCCATGCTGGATCATTTAAGTTACGGTTGATTGTTACCATGGCTGTTGCAGTATCACTTAAAGGTGGTGTACCTCCGTCAGTGGCGACAATTCGAATCTGAAAGGCAGTAAAAATGCAAGTTGAATTTAAAATATAATAATAGATATGAAGATCTTTCAGTTTTAAATGTCATTTCCCAAGCAAATCTTGAGCTACTGGCAATGGGTACATTGCCAGGGACTCAGATCACTACATTTGGCTCCAAAGAGACTTACCTGGGGAACTTGTGTTGAAAATGATGATGGGTTTATACCTGAAATCTAAATTCTTCAGTCTCAACAATACAAGCAACATCACATTTAAAGACCTGAAGTTTGGATTGGCAAGGGCTTTAACTCTGTCCAAATGGTGTAGATCAAATGGTGTTGATCAGAAGAAAAAAAACCTACAAATGGTAGACCTAAGTTCAATTCAAATTGCACCAGAATATGCTGAATGGTTCTTCAGCTATGCTGATTAGAAGCATAATTCCATATAAAGATATGAAACTGATTGACAAGGGAAATAAATCTGTCCAAAATGGTGTAGATAGGACAAAAAGGGCCATAAATCTGTCAAAAATGGTGTAGACAAGACAAACTTCATCTAAGAGACAATCTTCTTACTAAAGTCCATCAGGATTGTTTGAATGATTATTTTTTCTTAGGAGGGCCTCAAGGGAAAAGTCTTTGACTAAATGAGTCACCATCTATAAATAACGTTCTTCTTCTTCTTCTCCTTCTTCTTCTACTTTTTCTTCTTTTTATTATTATCATTACACTGAATATGGGCTCAGCATGTTTATGTCCCTTCCCCAATCCCTCACATGCACAAAATTTGTTAAGTTTATGCAGACATTAGAGTCAATCTAACTCAGCTCTATATTCAGTTTAGAAATGTGTGGTTGAGATTGTATAAAGATTACTTAACTAAGCAAAGCAAGGTCTAGCACATGTCTTCGTGGGCTAAAAAGAGCAACTACACTGACTGTTCTTACATTATATGTGGCTAGGTACAACTTGTTTTGCAAACATGCTGACCAGTTAAGGGCTAAGCAAGTAAAACTGGGAACAAGGAAAGGCACTTTCAATGTGGAGCAGTCACCCATAATTGTAGTTTTGAATTTTGCATTATTTTCATATGAACTCAAAATAATTAGAATACCCCCAGCATATCATTTTTTAATAATTGCCTTCTCTGGGTACCATGTATGTATAAATGGAACAGCCCTAAGATGCTTGTGTCAATTTCTCTAGCTTTGAAATTGCCTTAGTGAGTGGAACAATGCTGCATCAGGCAGTTTCCAATACAGATTGACAGGATATGCCAATAGGCAGCTGGAGAAGTCACTGGAAATTTAAGTGTGACACAAAATTATGTGTCAATGGATTGTTTCAACCTTTATTGCCTAGGATCTAAACATTATTCAATTGAAAAACTGTAAATGGGAAAATTAAAATCTGATGTAAGAATCTAAAACCTCCATCTTAGATACTGTTCAAAGTAATCATGAGAGGCCTATAATGTTTACCACCAGTACAAACTACTTAAATTTCCATTAAAATTATGTTTTTTTTAATGCAGAATATGTGGCATTGATATAACTGCCAAAGGATGAAATATCTAAGTTTTCAACATGGGAATGGGGGAATATGTGTATAAAACCACATCCATGGCAAGTACACTATTATCTATACACTAAATAATTAACTATATGCTGAACTTTCATATTTACTTGAAGTGCTGATTAAATGAATAGCATTAATTGGCAAATCTTAAAAATTCAGAATATAACAAGCTGTTGACTAATAAGAAAATACTCTCATGCAAAAAAATTGAAAAACCTTACACCAATGTCAACATCAATTATTTTGTACTATCTTAGCAAAAGGATTGATTGATTGACTGAATGACTGTATTTTTTTACCGCACACCAGCACTGTTAGGCTATTTAGAATCAAAGTTAATGAAGTTACCCTGTGGGAGTTGGGGCTGGGCATCTATCAAAAAAGGTACTTACAGTGTAAGTGTTGGAATTTGTGGTGACCAGTGATGTTCTGGTTGTTATGGTGCCAAGAGCTGGGTTGATGGTGAAGAAATTGGTTGCATTTCCATCCCCAATGATGCTGTATGTCACTGTATTAAATGGCGCCTAGTAAAAAAACATCAGATGATTTTAAAGTATGCAAAAAGGCAATGCAATGTAAAGCAAATATTTGTTTAGTAGTATTGTTTAGCAGTAGATAACTGACATAACTTTTTGGATATAAATATTGCTCTCTTGACAAAGATATTTGAAACCTTAAGGTGGATTACCTCCCCTTTAAAAATTCAATAAACTGCTGCATTCGGCAACAATCCAAATTTGGCATGGCAATGGCTTCATGACACAAGTGAATTATTCAAATAATCTAATAACTTTTTGTTACATAAACAACTGCAGTATTTCAAATTAAATTAGAAATAAATAGTTTCAATTAATGTATCTAAAAAGAACTTAATATATGTAATCAATTCCACAGAACAATGACAACAACTGATACAAACAAGAATAAATACAGGCAAGAATGCTGGAATATCATTTACAAATGAAATATTTTATGCATTAAAATGAGTAATTGTTTTTGTGGATGCCTTTTTAATTTTTACTATGAAAGGTTGTACTGGCTAGAGGAGACATGAAAGATTAAATTATGAAACATACCCTTGTGTCAATGTCTGTAGCTAGGATTCTGTTGTTGACCTCCACATTAGAACCTGTTGTAAATGGAACTTGAACACTGTAGGTTTGCTCATTCTGGAATTCAGGTGCAAATAAGTTCCTGTCCACATTGATGACAACACTGGCAACAATGTCTGAAGTTTGCGCAGGAGTGCCACCATCAGTAGCTCTAACTGTGAACTGCAAACAAATAAATCTCAATTATCACCATCTGCACTGTCACAAATCAAACCACCATCTTCCACTAAAGAATCTTCAAAGAATCAAAAACTTCATATAATACTGTCCCTGAAATACCCCAAAAGATCTCCAACAAGAACAAAAATACATTGTGGAGACAGCTACCCAGCTACACAAATTACCTATTTAGAAGTTACTCTCACTTTTGAAGCCACCTATGAAACACTCTTACCAGTTAGTTTGCACATTCTTTCTGGTTGTTCTTTGCCAGCTTGAACTCCAAAAAGCCAGAACAGATTATTTCTGTGCAGGCCCATCTTACTTTTCACTTCACCAATGAATCAAACATTACAAATTCCAAACCTCTATCCAATGTCTAAATTGTATTTATGCAAACTGGCCACTTAATTTGTCTAAATGTTTGTATGACTGTACAGAAAATACTGCAATGGGTCAAAAATACGAAAACAAGAAAGCATCAGAGAGAGAGAGAGAGAGAGACAAAGAGAAATACATGTGAAAATTATGTATATGCTACAACTCAGAGCCTGAAAGTCTTCAATCACATTATTTAATCATTTTATTTAACTGCTAATTTTTTTATATATTTATTATAACAACCTATGAACTTTATTTCAGGCTCTATACATTACCATACATGTCACCCCACCCCTCAAGGTATAAGCATAATTACTGCTATTATAAGTGTCAAAAAAACATAAGTTGGGCATAAAAAGTGTAATCTATATATTACATGCCAGGATTACAGCACAAATGAAAAAATTATTTACTTTTGCAAACCTGGTTTGCAGCTGGACAAAAGTCTTGTCACAAAAGGCAAAATCCATTTGGATTGTAACCAGAAAACACAAAATATACTGAAAAATTATTTTTATTCAGCACTAACTTTAACTAGTCTACATGTGTAACTTTCGTTGAATGATCTTGAACTGGAATTCAACAATGAGCATGATCATGTGCTTAGAGTGCTGTATTATATTACTTTTCTATTCTTCTTTAAATGTTTGTAAAGCGGTACTGATTTGTCCTTTTATATTATCTGATATGTTTTGAAGTTTGAAAAGATCCCATATGCTCCAAACATTTTCCATCATAAAATATCCACAACTCACCGTAAAGCACTTTGCTTACCATCTGGCACTATTGTGTTTAAAAGTAGACTGGTACACTAACTTATTAGCTTATCAATATAATTAATCTGTGAGGAAAAGTTCATATTTGAAGAAACCCATCTGTCACATACAGTTTCTATAACCAGCAAATGAGGAAAGTACTCTTCATTATTCTTAAGCAGTCATCTCTTTAAGAAGATTCTCAAATTTATACGAGTGGAATTAAAGTGATGATAATAAAAATTACAAAAACAACTCAATTTTTTAATGTACCCCAAAAAAGTAATCAATATGAAATTGCGCATGAAAATTTGGTGAAAAAAGTGTAATGATTACACCAAAAGCAGAAAGGAACTGCATCAGCAACCAAGCTTGTTCAAAGTTGCTTCTTACTTGTACAAATTCATCTGACTAAACCTAGAAATTGGTACATTGTTTGAACTTTGTGGGAAGTGCTGGAAATGTAAGTGTTAATTTTCCAAACTCATTTCCACTTGGATATGTTTTCTTCATTCTGCATCAGATTTACATATTACCAAACCAGATGACTAAGCACCAATGAGACAGTGTATGCAGCTTTGATTTAGAACTTAAGTCTTATTGTCACAAATTGCTTTTCTTCTTTTAAAATTAAGATTATTAACTAAGCTTGTGTGACAATCATACTTCTTTGTATTGTAAATACTGTGCAATTGTGATCTATGATCACAAAACAATAACATCAGAAACAGTAGACATGCACTCAGTCTTCTCATTGGCACACCACTGAAAAGCACACAACCTGCTATGAAAGAAAAACAAATAGACAAGACATTTAAAGTTTATTAAGCAATGTTTCTTCAGTTTTTTAGATATTGTGTTTCCTATATTTTACTGTCATGGTATGTTCCAAGTATGTGACACTTGAGTGTGCTGATGGGGATGGGGAGTGAAGATATTTGCTTTAATGAGTACAGGTATTTAAAAAATTCTTTTATTATTTTCTAATTTATCAGGAAATAAATGACCATAAAAAGCCATTAAGTCTATTTTAATCTAAAAAGACACTTCTATAATAATCACAAACTCAGACATCTTCAAGCTATGAACCATGGTTTGCACACGCACTGGCTCAAAGGATAGATTTTAAAGAAATAAATAATGATGTTTCTAGCACTTTCATCAGTCATACAAAATATGTACAAGTAGAGGTGTAGTACAAATTTCTTCTTCAATGTGACCCTGGCAATGGACGGGTGAGGTGTACCAGGGAGGGCTGATTGCACCACCTGGATAGGTGCTAAAAGAAAAGACACCTAACCTGTGCTTTGGTTCCTGTCACGTACTACTGATATTGTACCATATATGTAGTTTATTTCTGCATAGTTTAATATAAACATAATTATTCTCAACATTAACTACCAGTTTTCTTTCAATAACCATGTTTTACATCTCTCTCAATTAATTACTAAGCTTATGAAGTGTTTTTGTTTCTTTAATCAACAAAATTTTGGTAGACACGGTACAAGTTTGGAGTTCATAATTCCTGATCCATTGGCAATGTGACATGTACTGGGTCTGAAAATAAGTGTCTGCACAGAGTGACTGCATCTAGCTGTTTGAAGTGTTGGACTAGCTGCGGAAAACAATATTTGAAAAATGAGCCAGAGAACTGAAAACAATGTTCGTTTTGGAAGAAGTTTTCTTTTGAATCAAGTGTAGATTTAAAATGGGTTGATTGGTCATTATCTCAACAATGGACACATTTGTCATGCATGAAGCATGGTGTAAATAATGCATATTTTGGGATCAAAACTTTGAGCAATGGTTTCATATGTTACTGATTTTTATGTCATTGTACCAAAACATCAGTGCACATGTATATTGACATTGTAAACTTTGTAGTGTATATGATCTTTTTCTTCTACAGGAGTATCCTAAACAACATATGATATGCCTCTCTTGTGATATTTTCCCTACTAATGACCTTGACCTTTGAGCTAAAGACTTGACTACTGCCGACAAGGTGTAGACCTCAGTGACGTTTCATCAAAATATATGTATATGTTAAAACGTGACAGCATGGATCTGCATTTCCTTTGCGTTCATTCTGAATTTCAATTTAATTTTGAATTATGTTTGCAATCCATTCACATTTTATTTCAGCTATTATCTCATCAGGTTTCTTTTTGGTTAAAGTCTCAAAAATGCATTCTGATCTTGTGTTTGCCATTTCCAGTCATCATTTCCTTTCATTTGCATTCATCTGAAATGCATTTACCAAAGTGGGATTTCCATTTTCAATAGTACTAATGGGGGAGAACTACTCCTTTCATATCTTGTCTTATTAAAAGTGTGCTTATTAATAACAGAATTCAAAGGACAGCAAAGTATTTACAATTTTAAAAAATATAAAAGCAACTGAAATAAATGTAAAGATAGAGTTGTAGTGTATATATCAGCAAATTTTATTTCTTATTTTTCATTTCATTCAAATACAAATTGTACATTTACAACCACTGGCAATGAAGCCATCACATCAATGGTGGCTGTTAGAACAATGTCATGACCTGTAAGCAGCAAAATATTGTCATTGTACAGTGTAGAATCTAATCCCAGATTATCATTCAAATTGGCTTCTGACCATGAAAATTTATCAGCAACATGAAATACGGGTAAACAGATTTTCACATCCATTCATGAAATGCATTCACAATTTGTTTGTTTTTTATTTGTCATTTATTATGTTGGATTTTGCATTTTTCACTGTTTCATTCAGTCAACACTCATAATTTTATTTGCATTCATTTTGTCTTTCATATGCATCCATTCTGCATTATTTTGCATCATTCTGATTTTTTTTTGGTCTCACTGTTAAAATTATCTATTACAGGATCTAAATGACTGCATACACACAAGACACTGTTAAATTACCTATTTCAGGATCTGAATGACTGCATACACACAAGACACTGTTAAATTACCTATTTCAGGATCTGAATGACTGTACACACACAAGACACTGCTAAGTCAATTTATACAAGAGGCTCAAATTTCATTAAAATGTCTTCCTTGGTTCAAAAGCAATACAAGTACATGGATAGAGATCGCTTATTTATATTTTTCCCTTGATGCCACCGACCTTCAAGTTCAGGCATGTAGCATGCCTATGGTACAAGACACACCCTCCAAGTTACAATAAATAACTGGTTAATGTTTTATTACAATATCTTCAACAATTAAAAAGTTCTATTATGGGCAAGGATATGAGACAGACCTTCATTTTCTCCTGACGAGACCTTCACTTTGAGGCAGTTGACACAGCTATGATATGTGACACATTGTCTAGTCATAATATAAAATATCTTTTGTGGTTCAACTGTTATACTTGGGATAAAGATACAAGTCACAGAATTATATATTTCTTTCCATCACCATGGCCATGAGGCAGGATGAATGGTTATGGAATCATGGTACATGATACACCATTTGATCACAATAAATACTTGGGGAAAGATTCATGAAATTCTCTCCAACTGTCACATAGTTATGGGCTGGAAATGTAATTGTTAATGCCATTCAGCTGATTTTAGTTTATAAAAATGTACTGAAATACTAAGGCATTATAAATTGTTTATCTGATATGAATAAAACAAAGAGCAATGTGAACAGCACAGTATGTACCCAATCTGTATTTAATAGTTTTCTATGTTGATAACTGAATTTTTGTGCAGAAACCAATTTTTTTCAGTCATACTAATCTGGACCTCTGACCCTGTGATTCCAAATCAACAGAGCTCTTCCATATCCTAAGTGATAGTTATCCACAATGTTTAGTAACTGTAGATGATGGGCAACTTTAGTTATTATGTGGAAATTAAATTGGTAACAGACAAAAGGACAACAAAATAATACATTCTGCCTTATGGTAAGTGCATACCAATCTGAAGCAGAACTAAAGGCAGAACTATCTGATTGATGCCGAAATGATAAGCAATGTGTATAATTAATCCCAATGCTGGACAATCACAAACAGTTCTACCTGCCAAATTATGATTTTCTTTTATTCCCTTGTCTTTTCTTTTTCCCCATTTTGAAGTTCATGCATATAATATAGTGAACATAAATTTATGAATAGGAATATCATGAATCAGCCATCAGGGGCTGCTGATGCTGACATGAAAACATGAAATGGGTTCAAGTAAGGCTGGCACATAATCTGCTGATCAAAATAATCCCCACTAAAGTCATTCAGACTCGATTCTTCAATACCTGGAGTGAAAATGTATCTCTTAAAACTTTTAATACATACCCAAAATAGAAACTGACCAATTTTAAATGGTGGTTTTATAATAGGAGAAAAGAATTACACTTATAGTTTTACTTACTCTGTATGTTGGGGTATTGAAGTTGTCATCATACAGTTGTCTTCTCACTGATACTGCCCCAGTATCTGCATTAAGACTGAAATATACCTGACCTTGCCCATTGCCAGTGACATCAGTCCAGCTGTATGTTACTTTGTTTTGTGGAGACTGTTAAAAAGATAAATAATTATTACCACTCATACTTTGCATAAATGAACACTTTAAACAGGTCTCTTGTCTATGTAAATTAACAATGTAGCGGAAAAATCACATAATGAGATGATTCCATAAAACTATTTTCTTTCCATCTAATATATGCATCCTTAATAGGAAAGCGAGGTGGATCTTACCTTTTATGCTTCTTTTGGAAAGGTACAGGCAAATATCAATGAGTGTGATTTAATATATTTAGACTGTGAATGCTTAATTTTTATTGACAGCAGATATCAAAGAGTGTGACTTAATACATTTAGGATGTGGATGACTTTTTTTTTCAAGTACAAGCCTAACAGCATAGATTAAATAAAAGCATAAAAATACAAACGTTTACCTGATAAAATAATCACCACTCAAAATTTATTTTTAAAAAAAACTGGATTCTTCAAGGTTTAAAGGCTATGCTAAATGAAATTCTGTGACTGTACCTACTTAAATTCTTATTATCACCTATAAAGGTGTCTTATTAATTAATCGTCATGGCAATGTAAAGGCATGGTATTTTGGTTTAACCTTGAAAACAATGTCATTATTCAAAGTTTATTTACCAGTCTATCATTATCAGTGGCTGTAACTGTCAATACAACAGTGTCTACAGCAAGAATTTCCAAAACGGTTGTGTTGTAGTTAGTCGGATTGAAGACTGGCTTCTGTAGATTTCTCTGGATATTCAGTAGAACTGTTGTGGTGGCTGAGCGAGATGGTATTCCACCATCCCGAGCAATAATTCTGGCCTGTTTGCAGAAAAATAGATTGTATTTTATGATGTCAAACCCAAATAGTTTGTATTTTACAATCAAACACAGCAGAATCAAATAATTTTCTATTAAAATCTTATTTGTTGTATATGTAAAAGTGAATGTAGTGATTGTGGATTTGTATGCTGTCCTTTTTTCATTAGTAATATAAAAATCAACAGAGCTCTAAGTCCATTATTTTCTCAAGTCATCAAAACTACCCTAGCTTAGGATGGTTTTCCTATCCCTCCACCATATTTAATCATGGGCTAGAATAAGGCCCTGGACCAGTGGGTCCCGGTTAGTGATAAGACTTTGATTGGTTGTGGCAGGTCCTCAAACTATAATGAGCAGTCGTGTAACTGTATTTATCTTTTTCTATTATCTATTTTCAGACCCATGTATAAAGTTAAAAATACCTACATATTATTATGCATGTGATTTGTTCAAATAATGATGATTCCAATATACAAAGGAAAAAATGAACACCAACCCTGAGTTTTGTTTCTACTTCAAACCATGACCTTTGACCTTATCTCCACTTCTCAACATAACTCTTATTTACTTATCAAATCTATAAATTGCACATAATACTCATATAATTTCTGATGCAAGTAATAGCCATATGGATTTAAAATCAATGATGTTAACCTATCAGCATACTTGTCAGGAATTACAGCATCAATATTTTGGAATCAAGGCAGCATGTCCAGAATAGATAGTACTTTCATTAAATGTAAAGAACCCTGTGCTATTATATTGCAATTTTTTGTCAGCAGATATATACCTGAATACAGTCAATAAAAATTACAGTCCTGCAAGAATGAAGAGTGTCTCGATTACTCCAATTCAAGTACCCTGAAATCCGTCAACAATTTTGGCCCTAAAAATAACTAGATACATTAGTTTTCCTCATGAATTATCGGCATCTTTTCTTTTACTTCATATCTTCCACCATTTTTCACCTATTTAGAGCCTAAAAGACTGGTTTCCTGTCATATACATTCTGTTTTTGCATTGAGAAATTACAGCTAATTCCTAGTCTATCATATTTACACTGGAACATTTTTCTCCAAATCTGTATCAGAATGTATCATTCTCCAGATTTCTGTTAAAAAATAATATAACCTGGTATAAAAAATTTTCACTAAAAGTTAATAACAATTACACTGTATCTGAAATAACTTACATGTCTACAAATTTTCAAGCGAATCAGAACTCCAATCTATATTATTATCAGTGTTTTTCCGTTTCAGTTCAGGATGATATAAAACATCCCTGAATGATTTATGAAGCCAAGAATTTCAAGCGCTACTTACAACATACTGAAGATTGTTGGTTGCAATCAGTGATGAACGAACTCTTATTTCTCCTGTTGTATCATTGACCTTGAAATATGTGGGTGCCTGATCATCTCCAATCATCTGATATGTGATTGCAGAATAGGGTCCCTGTGAAGCAGAATTAAGATAAAGAATTTAGAACATGCCAAGCCATCTCAAAATTTAAAAAAACATACCGATTGTGAAATAAAAATATGTAAAAATGGCTCAACTTTTGACTGTAAAAAGATGAATCATAAATAATTACATTGGATAATGCGCCATCTTCTCAGAAAATGTTAAATGCTACACTTTAGCAGGGGTGCAGAAATTTTGTCAAAATCAAGTTGTCCAAAGACAAGTAAATTAAAATGTTCACTTGTCTGTTTAAAATCCCACTTGTCAATGTTTTCATTGTTAAAATGAATAGTGGAAGACAGGACTGTTAAAATGTTTAGTTTTATTGAGCTTCAAGCAGTATGAATCTGTGACATGTAAAATATACTGGCTATTTCAACTTGTGTTATTTATGGACTTTAATGGTTAGTGTATACAAATCTAACAAGAATGGATTCTTGATCTATAACTGCTGAATCAGTACTAGCATCTGAAAGGATGGATATAAATTTAGCGCTAGATATTTTATCCTTTACAATTTTCAGTAGGACATCAGATATATTGTTGATGAAATCTATGCATGCAGTTCTGCTGATGGGACCAGTTCCAAGTTCAACTCCATTTTCTATTTAAACCTCACAAAGAAATTCATTGTCTGAAAAGTTGTTTTTTCTGCTTTGCTAAGGCATATGCAGTGTTAAACAGCTTCTTGTAACACTCAACTTGGCTCACACTGTATTTATTGATCACTGTCTAAATCACCCTTCTTTTTCTCCGATTATCATTAACAAATTGTAACCAACATGTATTGTGCTTTGTACTTTCTTTGTATATTAACAGTGTCTCTTTCCTTATGATAACCTGTCGTGTAAACAATCCGCTGGTTTTATCTGCAGTTGAGGGGCATCTCTTACATATATTACAAGATGTGATTGGTCAATCTTTGTTGGCCTCAAGCCAAGGAAACCCCTGCAGCCGATTTTGGTCCTAATCAATAAATTTTAGCATACACTGTGTAAATATATAACAAACCCATATGGTACTCACTGGTAAGTACAATCAGCACTTCTGTAAACATCACTCCAACAAAACTGGAACTATTGCTCTTTCAAGTTACAAGCCAAAATTTATTTGTCCATGGACAAGTAAAATAGCAAAAGTTGCTTGTTTGTAAGAACAAATTTCCAACTCAGACAATACAGACAATGGATTTCTGCACCCCTGAATTAGATATTGTCAAAAATCTCACATTAAATGTATAAAGATCCAAAGAATACAAACTTATGACCAACAAACTGTCATATATATATAAAAGATGAAGATCAACTTAATGTTACATAAGTTAAATTGTAAGTTCAACACCTAAGAGTATCTAATTTCCTTTCACTTCTAATATAATGCCAGTTTATAAATGTGTTTAACCCTTGACCTCATAGTCTGTTACAGTGTAGGCTGTCAATACACTTGTGCCAAGGCACACAGTGCAATGTGCTAAAAATAGAACACCTATTACCTAAATGACTCAATATGAATAGGCCTGCTGGCACAATTTATTGCAGTGTAGTACATGTTAACTTCAACATAAAGTTTACTTTTTTGTACACATGTTATCTACAGAAACATGTAAGAGTATAATCACTGTTAGAGTTGTATAATTAATTTTTATAGAAGAATTTTTTATATGCTTTAAAATCCTGAGAGAACTTATTCACCATCAATTCAGTGAAGCTATGTGACCAACTGTCGCTGACCTTTCTCAGCCTCTAAATCTACCAGGTTGTTGTATATGTCTGCATTACTAAATTATCCAAATATGAATAAATTATAAAAAAATCAATGTTGCCTGCATCGATATCAGAGCCTATATCTGACTTGAAGAACCATTCACATATTTCTAATCATCCAAATCCATTTTTGAGAGTGGGGAATCCGACCTATTTACTTTAAACAGCAGATTACAAATGTATCTTAAATAGCAACCATGTGATGTGATGTAATGGTCATTTACTCAATGCCTGTACTTTCTAAGATGGGGTTTTCTCCAAAGGGACAAAACCCAGCTCAAAATAACTGATGTTTACTATAGGCATCAAAACACTTCCATGCAGATAGTACCTAGTCATCCAAACATGCTTGGATGTAAATTGGATATTGGTGTCCAATATCACTTCAAAGAGAATGGGATAGATGCATCCAAAAGCACTTATATGAGGTAAAGGGCTAACAGTACTGCTGGCAAAAATTGATGTGTAATGTCTCTCTATGAAATAAAATTCTTTCAGATCTTATCTGTTTCTTTTGTTTGCCTATCATGCAACATAATTACACAAGGTGCAAGACTCTCATACCGTAGGATCATTGTCTGTGGCTCGAACTGGCAACACCGAGAACTCTACAGGGGCATCTTCTCGCACATCACTTGTATAGGGCCCAATAAAAATAGGACTAAACTGATTTCTGTCAATGTTAATCAGCACTTCAGCCAATGACACACTTGGGCGATTTGGAATTCCATTGTCAGTCACACGAACATAGATCTGATGAGAAAGAAAATTGGTTTTAGGTCATTTTTTATGGATCTAGCATCTTGGAATTATAGATATATACATTTGAAGGAGTTTAAGATTAACAGCCTCAATAAAGCCTGAAAATCCTTGCATTTTGCATTAGCAATCTTATGTCCCAGGTCTCATGTTGTAAGCTTTACTTTATAAAAAAAAGATAAATGGTCACAAATCTGTGAATTTCTAACTTCATTTTTTAGAATAAAAATGTCAAAAATGAAACATTTAAGCAGTGCAAAGAAATTCATGGATTTATGTGCACTTTGGGGCACTAAGATTGGTGAAATGCGTATTAACTGAGGACAGTATAATGAATAAGTATACAAAAAGAGCGTCCTTTCAGAAAATATTTATGAGTATACAGATATCCATTTTATTTTACTAACTGAAATGACTAAATATATTTTGAACCTTCAACCAAATATGTAAAGAAAAATGTATCCTGCTGAGTAAATTAAAAATGCAAATATGAAGCCAAACACAAAAATAGAGACTGCTGAGGAAAAAGTTTTATTTTCAATGTAATCTTGATATCCAAGTGATTTTTTAATACAGATGCAAAATATTTACACAAGTTTTTCAAACTGACTGTACAACTTACATTTTTAAGGACTAATTTTTCTTACTACTTAGTAGTTCGTACAACATATTCCTCAACTTTATTCTTAACTTTGTAAAGTACTTAGTTACTGTTACTGTGCATGTCCATGACTTTTAAATAGACGCTTAAAATTCTGATTACCGTATAGGAGTTAACTGGTGCCTGCGTCAGGGACCTGGTCACTACCAGGAGCCCAGTATTTGGATAGATGAAAAAGTAGTTCTGTGCTCCGACTGGGTTGGAGTTCTCAATGGTGTATGTCAGGGAATTCTGAAAGACGAAAAAAAGTTTTACAATAAATGTGCAATATTTATAACTGTGTAGTACCCCATATTTGGATACATTTTTGCAATAAAAAGTTTTCATGATTTACAGATTTTAGAAAAATGCAAACATCTATTATTGCCAACTGTGTAATTTTCTTAAGACAATTCTGGCACAGCAATCACAGAAAACATTAAATGCCCAAGATTTCTTACCTGGCTGCAAAATGTTTTTAAAATGTAACGATTTTCCTTCAATTATCTATGCAAAACTATTCTTATTACCATGAATTCTTTTTTGGGTGGTCTGGTAAAAAATTGTGTGGATTTCATTGTTGGTATTTAACCACGAATCTGAAGACCCACCAAACAGTAATTCTACTGTGGAAATAATAAGAACAATTTCCAAATCCATGAATTTATGTACCAGTGAAAATGTAATTTTTCGTAAAACCACAAATTTCACAAGCATGAGAATAAATGAATGCACAGTAAATACAAACACAGCATATCTGATACAGGCTAATAAGCTTGAAGTATATGGGCTTAGAATTAAGCATACTGGGAAATATATGACAATCAATGAGAATTATTTACACAACATTTAAAACTCAAAAAAATGTTTCACGGAAGAAATGCTTATTTTCAGTCAATGAAGTTTCCAGTTTAAAGATATATAAAATGTCTGTGCTTTCACATCACATTCTGTGCTATTGCCATGCTGTAAGATATGTTTTTGCCATGCAATAAGATTTCTTCATATTGGAAATAATGCCTATAACACATAGGCAAAGCAAAGCCCGATTGTCTTCTGCCTGAATAGCAACAAGACATTTTTCTTATAATCTGAAAACCACGAAAAATGTGGACAAACTTACTCCATCTGGATCTGAAGCACTAATCTGGACTAAACTGACACCAACATCATAGTTCTCATTAATATTTCTACTGTAAAACAGCGGGTTAAACACTGGAACATTGGGATTCCTATTCACTGTGATGGAGATGTTGGTCACTGCTCTATCAGTGGGCAGGTTGGCATCATAGGCAATTAAGCCAAGCTGAAAAAGAAAGAGTCAAATGAGAAACTGAGAAGGTACATGAGTATCTTGTTAAAATATACCAGGTAGAACATTTAACTTGAATCCAATTAAATAATTTGATTCAAGACCCAACTCATACTTTGGAAAATGCAAATATTAAATGAAGAATGGTCTTTAAAACAATGAAGAAACCAAATAAGCCTCAAGAAAATCACTAACACTAGGTGGGTGACAACAAATTATAATAAGAGTATGAATGGTACATAACAAGCACATCTTGTAACCTTTACCCTACTAATGACCTTGATATCTGACTTATAGACTTGACTATTATATGATAAGGTGTGGATGTGGTAAAATTTCATCAACATATTGTAGGGATTTAAAAGTGACAGACTTGATAAGGAAACAGGTCAGTGACTTCAAATTGTCCCTTGTTGTGATTTTTGACCCTGAGAGCAGGGGGTATGACTGTCAATATGCCAAACACTGTCAAGTCATGATATATAATGGGTTAAATTTCATTAAAATATCTTCACTGGTTGAAAAGTTACACATGTACATGTACTGAGGTCATTGATTCACATTCATTCTTGCCATAAGATGGTTGCAAATCACCGAATTAAATTTCTTGCTGTGATCTTGGGACAGGAGGAAAGGCTATGATATGTGATACATTGTCTAGTCATGATATATAGCACACTAAAGTTCAAAATATCTTCAGAGGTTTAAAAGCTATACTCAGGACAAATAAACAAGTCACAGAATAATATTTTGCCATGATGTGACTTTGACCTAGAGGCAGAAATCATGACTAGACTACAGTATATGTTACACCAACTAGTAATGATATACAATTTACAATATACAGTATATTTGGGCAAAATGTCATAAAATATCTTCAATGGTTCAAAATCTAAACTCTAAACAAGGCTGCAAGTAATAGAATTGCATTTTCCAATAATACAACCTAAGACAGGAGAGAATGTCTATGGTACAAGACAACTAGTCATGATATGGGCATGGGCAAAGTTTCATTCAAATACCTTTCTTGGTTCAAAAGTTTTACTCCATACAAGGATACAATCTACATTTAATATTTCATTCCCATGACCCTGACTATGAGGCTAAGGGCATGGTCATGGTACATGACATTTCTTCTATACATGATATTTAAATGGAAAAACTGTCATTAATATATATTCACTGTTCAAAAGTTACACTCCAGACATGGATACAAGTCACAAATTACACTTTCTCTTGCCATGACTTTGATTTTGAGGGAGGGTGTGTAGGTATGAGACAGGATATATTTAAAAGGGAAAATTTTCATTAAAATCTCTTTAATGTTCAAAAGTGATGCTCTGGAAAAGGATACAGGTCACAGAATCACATTTTCCCTTGCTATGATCTTGACCTTGAAGCAGATGGTACGGCTATGGTACACAACACACTGCAGTCATGATATATACTTGGCCAAAGTTTCATAAAAGATCAAAATGGTTCAAAATGTAGCAATATGAACAATCACATAACTACATTCCCCCTTGCATGTGCAAATCTGGTTTTGTAAAATTAAAATTCAACATTGAATGTTTTCCAATATTTCAAGCCCTTCAATTCTTACAGGACTCTTTACTACAATTTTTTTCTGCTGGTACTGCATTTATCCTTTTCACAACATTTTTATAACCTTCTTATACATGAAGCTTACAGCCACTATGCAAACATATGAGAAAATTAAAAGTCAATCCCATTACTTACTGTATACACAGTTTCAATCCCATTTCTCAGGTCCGCCCTAACAAATATATCTCCGGTAGTTGTATTGATTCCGAAGAAGCTAGGTCCAGAGAGGTAGCCAGTTATTTCATACTTGATCAGTGGCTAAAGAATAGAGTGACACAAAACAAACTTATGCATAAATACACTGCAAATCTCAAGGCCATATTCAAAATGTATCAGTTATCATTTCATTAAATTTATTGTCATTAACATACTCTGTATGTTATGTTCCTTGATGTTATAAATAAAAAAAGACCTATATGTTGTGTAGAAAGATATGATGGAAAATGCTTAAGTCTAGCTTGGACTTTAGCAATAGAATTAGTCTCAGCTTGACTTTAAGTATATAACCCACTGATCTGATTGGCTGAAATTTATGTCCTACTAAAAATGGACCAATCACATATCTTATGTCCAGACTTAACTTCAAGGCCCATACTGATGAAACTGGGGCCTAGCTGGTATCAGGAAATTACAAGAGCAAAATAAAATTTGTTCTATTTGTCATTCTTCACTTAAATGACATATTTCCAAGTCCAGCTAAAGAAAACCCTTCATGCAAACTAATTCAAGTCAATTTAAGTAATGTCTGCAACAACTCCATGTTTCTGATATATTCAGTGCAAATTTAAGTTATCTCCATGAAAACCTAGATAACTTTTAGATATTAAACACAGAAAGATAACAAGCAAAGTTTAATATCAGTCAGATGTCAATTATCAATATTTTTAAATTTTCTAATTAACCCAATTTATTTAGGGCTTTCATGATTCATGAAGGGGAGATGCATTAGAAGGCACTTGTTTAACAAATTCCACCATCCATTAAATTTTAACTAGACCAGTAAACACCGAAGTTTAAAACTATTTAAATTAACTGTCCATCACCTACTATATCTTGATTGACAAATAAGTGCCTTCCAACCAATCGCCTCACCTTCAATTTTGAAAAAGCACTTGCTGATTCATTCACTGATAATTTCAATGTCTCCACATCTATCACATTTTTTCAATATCTATATTTAAATTTCTAAATAAAAAATCAGTTATCTATACAACATATGTATCTTCAGTTTTTGTCTCGATCATTTATAATCTCTTATTGCTGTATTCATAAATACCAGAACTCACTGGGTTATCCTGATCAGTAGCTAGAACTTTAAAGAATGGAGTGTTGAGTGGCTGGTCAAAACTGACAGCTGCACCATAAGGTGGGATATCTCCATTGACAGTCTGGAAGACTGGGGAGAAATTATTGCGTTGTACAATCACTATTACCAAAGCAGTGCCCGTCTTCTCATTTTGTCTCTGGTCCCTAGCAATGACACTGAACTGCAAATAAAAAAGCAAATGATATTAGACTGAACAATATAAAAAGGATGAAAGTGACTGGTGGGAAAGCAGGTACAGACTGACTCTGAGAGGTAGCTATACATTAGACATGACTGTTAATCAGAAGTCAGATCTGTATTTTTCAACATCCCCTTAATTTGCAATCAGTAAAATCTGTAAGTTTGACTGCAACAAACAACTTTTAATATCATCATTACTATTTCTTAAGTAAATGTTAAGTAACTGTGTATAAAAAGCTAACTAAATGCAAGATTCTAACATGGCAGATAAGCAGTTATTACCTGCAGACACATCTCAAACACCAAATTGTTATCAAACAATTATTCAAAGTAATCTAAAGGCAAGGACATTTAGAATCTGTCACTTCAACTTCATACATGATTTATTCCATAACACAAAAGCTGGTTGTGAAATTTCTCATTCATTCAGAAAAAAAAAGTTTTCTAAATATAGGTGGAACTTCATGAAAACAAAAAGTTAGCCTTAGAAATGTTCTGCATGATCTTTGCATATTTGGTTAATTTTGTGGTACAATATTTTAGACAGCAGTATGAATCTTGTATTAGAATATAAATCATGCATTTAAAGTTTACTGAAATGAAACAAGAATTTCAAAACTAGAAGCATAACCCATTTTCAAAGGAATTTCAGTTCACTGAGGTTTAAAGTTTTGAGAGGTTTTTATAAAGTTTTTGACAGAAAACTGAATTTGTTTACCTGATACTGAGGTGTATTCTTATTATCAATAGCCTGATTTAGAACTTTACCTGAGATTGAGGTGTATTCTCATTATCTATAGCCTGATTTAGACATTTACCTGATACTCAGGTGTATTCTTATTATCTATAGCCTGATTTAGATATTTACCTAATACTGAGGTGTATTCTCATTATCTATACTGAGGTGTATTCTCATTATCTATTGCCTGATTTAGAAATTTACCTGATATTGAGGTGTATTCTCATTATCTATAGCCTGATTTCGACATTTACCTGATATTGAGGTGTATTCTCATTATCTATAGCCTGATTTAGACATTTACCTGACACTGCGGTGTATTCTCATTATCTATATCCTGATTTAGACATTTACCTGATATTGAGGTGTATTCTCATTATCTATACTGAGGTGTATTCTCATTATCTATGGCCTGATTTAGAAATTTACCTGATATTGAGGTGTATTCTCATTATCTACGGCCTGATTTAGACATTTACCTGATATTGAGGTGTATTCTCATTATCTATGGCCTGATTTAGAATGATTAGTCCATTGGTGCGGTATATATAGAAGAAATCTGTGACTCCTGGATTCTGCACTATCTCAAAAATCAAAGTATCCTGTAAAATAAAACATGGGTATTGTAAAAAAAACAAGTCCCATCAATTCCATTGAAAACAGACTGTTAATCAATTAGCAAGATATATCAGATCAGTTTCATGACTTAATACTTTGTATTGAAATACTGTAAAAACTATGCATATTTTTATTATATAACATTAAGATAACATTTTCTAGTTACTGAAGATAACATTTTCTACTTACTGACTATAATAATAATAATGATAATAATAATAATAATAATAATAATAAAGTTTATTCAAGGAATGTAATTAAAACTTAATGCATGCGGCTGATTAAAGGTGCTGGTATCAATGCACTTTATTTGTAAGTGCAAACCATTCGAACCATAAGCTATTTGGGACCAATAATATGCTTCTATTGTTAAAGAAAAGTTTACAGCAATTATAAATTATATATACACATAATATTTATTTCGTAATTTTTATTGCATTGCAGTAAAGATGGATAATATAATACTGTACACACTGATGATGTACAGGTAAACATACAGCGTACATGTATAAATTAGTGACATAAAGAACAGACATGTAAAAATTAGCAACATTACAGGTACTTCCACAAAATTCCCACTATTTGGTTATTTACATAATCTGAAGGGTTTTCTTCCATGTCTTGTTAATGATACCTATGCATTTAATTCAAGTGCTCCAATATATATGAATTAAACCAAAAAATAAATAACAAAGGAATAGCCAATCCCAGAATGTATGTAAATCTTACAAGACTGATTTAATTCTTTCAAGTTAAATTTTTTGTAAAATGTCAGCAATGAGTGAGCACTGCTGTAATTTTGTGCAATCAGCATGTTTATACTTGCATATGCAATCAGCATGATTTTACTTATATGTACAATCAGCATGATTTTACTTACATGTACAGTCAGCATGATTATACTTACATGTGTAATCATAAAGATCATACTTACTATGATTACATGTACAATCAGCATGATTTTACTTACATGTACAATCAGCATAATTATATTCACGTGTACAATCAGCATGATTATACCTGTATGTACAATCAGCATAATTATATTCACATGTACAATCAGCATGATTATAATTATATGTACAATCAGCATAATTATACATGTACAGACAGCATGATTATACTTACATAAGCAATCAGCATGATTACACGTACATATACAATCAGCATGATTACTCTTACATGTACAATCAGCATGATTACACTTACATGTAAAATCAGATTGATTATACTTAATGTGCAACCAGCATGATTACACTTGCATGTACAATCAGGACAATTACACTTACATGTACAGTCAGCATGATTACACTTACAGGTACAATCAGGTTGATTATACTTGCATGTGCGATCAGCATGATTATATTTACATGTACTACTTACATGTGCAATCAGCATGATTTTACTCACATGTACAATCAGAATTATTATATTCTACTTATACACAAGACCTGACTTACATTATCTGCATCTCTCGCTGTAGTTTGAACAATAGAACTTCCAATTCTTAGTGTCTCTGGAATGGTCACTGTGTACTGATCAGGGGCAAAAATGGGTCTATTCAAGTTACGAAGAACCTCAATTATGACTGTGGCTGTGGCCGTCTGTCTGGTAACTTCCAAGGTACCTGTGGCTTCCACACGGAGCTGTTCAAAGCATAAAATATCATCATGCATACATATATTCCTTTCTCTTTAGTTTAACCATACGGTCCATACTATACGGTTGAACTTATTTATAACAAAGTTGCATTAAAACTAAATGCTAATTTACTTAGTCCCCATCTTTCAAGGCCACCTATTCTGCAGCAGGAAAGTAGTCTTACAAGAGGGGTGACATTTCTATAGAGTGATCGCTCATGTGAGAAATAATTACATATAAATTATGGAATGTTATTTACATTTAAAACTCTCAGGTACATTATGGAATGAATGTGAAAAAAAACTTATAAATGTCATTTTACAAAATTATAAATAAATCATCAATTGTGGTGCAAAACCATAGTGTCAATAAATTCAGGGACAAACATATGGCTACAACTATCACTGTTTGGACTTGCTTAAATATGAAAGCAATATAATTACAAGGAAACACCCGAGGATAAACAACACTGACGGACACTCCACTCTCCAGCAAGTAATATTAAATTTAACATTTAAATTCCATAATATAACAGATAAATGCAGTGCATATATGTAAATTTAAGTTTGCATGTATTTTTGTAAATTCAAGTTTTGAATGATTTAAATCCTACAATTTATAACCTCATTAATAATTTTACCAGCTAAGCATCATTATTTTGATTGAAAAGGTGTCCCAAAACTTACAACTCAAAAACAAAATTCTGTTCCGGAACATACAGTGAAAAAAAAAATTACTTCAGAAATTAAATTTATGGTGTCAACAATATAAATGGTGTCCCACCATATATGGTAAATACAGTAATTACAAAACATTCCAACATGCCAACTAAACTTACTTCAAAGAATTGCCTTCTAGCAATGTCCTCTGTCAAACTTCTATTGATTCTTATCTGACCAGTGGGTTCTACACGGAAAAACTGAGGTCCATCACTCAAACCTGTTATTCGATATGTGAGATCGGCCTGAAACAGACAGAAATATTAGGTTATTATGCACACTTTTCTCATCAGGTTAATGCAACATCTTTTTATATCTCATTTTTCATGAAATGATTTGCAGAATTTTTTCAAAAGTAACTAGTATTTTTTTACCAAACGATGTGTAATAACTAATACTTTAATTTTTAGTTTACAAGGCCTTCATTAAAAAAGGTACAATACAAAAAACACCTTTGCAATTGACATATACATCCATAAATCAAGTGATAAAGACAGGAGATTTTAAAAAATTATCTTACTGCAGTCTAGAAATTGCAGTGTTTTCTCTAAAACATTAAGCTGCCATTCAAAGTTTCTAGATATACTGTCACTCTGTTTGACTATCATAGAACCACTACACTGGTGTCTAAAAAAAGCTCTTACCACTTGAGGTGTTGCAGTCACAGTGAGGATTGAAAAGCCCACTGCATTGTTTTCTGGCACTTGTCCATTGTAATTGGGTGTAGAGAAAGCCAGAGTTGCCGAGTCATGTCTGATATTCACCCGTACCGTGGCAGTACCCATCAAACCTCCACCATCAGTTGCAAGAACAGCAAGCTGAAATGTCATTGATGCATTTCACTATCACACAGTCCCAAATAGCCTGAATATGCAAATTCCATATAACAGATACAGAAAATCATCCCATAGGATGTTAGAAGTGTTCTCCATTTTTTGGCCATAACAATTAGTCCTATTTTACTTTTATACTAATTCTGTGTCTTTATAACCATGAAATATTTTTTATTGTGGACTTTTCAAAAAACTCATTTATAATCATATTGCAGGACAAAAGTCTAAAGAATTGTTACACACGTCACTAAACTGTGAAAGTATCCTTGCAATTATGCCACAAAGCAACGGTCATGATGTGCCACAAAGCAAAGGTCATAATGTGCCACAAAGCAAAGGTCATATCAGATTCATTAATTTTTGTCTTTAAACAAAAAATTTTAAATAGGTATTTGACTGTAATGGAATACAAAAACAAATGAGGAAGGTTGAGAAAACTAATAATAGCATAGCTGTCACTGTTTGACTTGTGCAAAGATCTGTTCAAATAATTGAACCTGCAGATACATCAATGATGAAGAACATAGCTTTTAGTTTGGGATGACAACTTTTATTGCCAACTTTTATAATGTTATGATAACCAGCATTGTAAATAAAAAAATGTAATATACAGGATACCTTAAGCTCTTAAATGAATAGTAAAGGAATTCTGTGTACTCACATTCAAGGTGTTGAAAGGAGCATTGCGAACACTTTGGTTTAGCCTGACTTCTCCAGTTTCTGAGTCAATACGTAGATACTGCTGTGCTGTGGCATCTCCAGTAGAAGAGTAGCGTACTTTATTGTATGGAGACTGTAAAAAGAAAATGCAGGTGTTAGCATGGTAAAGGCAATACAGTAAAACAATTAAGATGTGATAAGACAAGAATAATTCATGTTTACATAGATCACAATAATAATTACACATTTTATTATCATGAGAAAACATATTGTTAAAAGAATGAAATAACATTTTATTCTTCAACTTAAAACTTGAAACAGAGCCACAACATCATCAGGTTTTATCCTTTTTGTTCTCTTCTTTCACAGGAAGTAAATGTTATTGGGACTAGTCTTGCAGATGAAATGATATCCATGTTTAGAATGATTCTGTAGCATTTTTTTTAGATGCAGCAAGCTGTAAATGTCAAACCAGTGTGGCAAGATACAATAATTAAAAATTAATCACATCTTCCTGGGAGAATTCTTATTGTCAAAATATGGTAGATTTGTAAAGATCAAATACTGTATTGAAAAACCTTTCTTGTCCGTTGTCTTTATTTTAAAAATCTAAGTCCAAGAACTGTTTGTCACTTCACGTTCCTGTGGCAATCCAATTTTAACAGACCAACAAGTGGAATGTTTGAACCTATTTGTGGCAACATTTCTTACAGCTGACCTTAAATGTGAAACAAAAAAAAAAAAAAAATTTGTATTTTAAAACATTTTGTTGATTTAAAGCCTTGTATTATTTATAAAGACCCAAAATATGAATATTAAGTTTATGATGATATGTATATACATGTACATATAACAAATACCACAAAAACGCACTAAGAATGGTGGCTCAGAGGATAGCATACCAGGCTTGTGCCCAGAGGTGCAGATTTGAATCTTGCTCAGATGAAGCTGGATTGCCATTGTGGTATGCCTCTAAACAAGACACTTTATTCCAACTGACTCAGTATGACATAACCCATAATTTGTTCACTGACCTTTAACACCAACCAAAAATCCAAAAAAATAATTTAAATTCAGGACACAAACAATGACTTATTTACCTGTGGGTCCGTATCAGTTGCAGTCACAACCACAATCAAAGTGCTGACTGGCAGAGTATCATCAATTGTTAAATTGTAAATTGCATTTGTAAAGACAGGGCTGACGAGATTTCGATTGACGCTGATGGTGCATAGCGTTGTGGCTGTCCTAGGTGGCTTACCACCATCTGCTGCATACAGCCGAACCTGAAATAGGTATTTTGCATGATTTTAAGCATGACAGCCAAACCAGGCCATGTGGACATAATATGTAAACACCTAAAAAACACATCTGCCCATAAAGAATATTTATTAATCCCAGTTCTTGATTTATTTTTTCATACTGAATTTGTACATGTATATAAAGGACATCGGCCCACAAGGTCCAAGCTTTTTAACTGTATTTTGAGAGTTCTCCATAGGCACTGTACACTTTCAATGTTTTGTATATGTTTAAATTATACTTAAAATAAAAGCAAAGATATAAACATTACTAAATGCAAATATATAAGCATTTTTACTCAGTATCAAATATATAAAATGTTATCATTTTTTGTTTGTTACCTTAATTCAAATCTTCGCACCAAAAATAAAAAGATACTTACACTATAAGATGTTGCAATATCGGCACTCAGAGATGTAGCATCTTTAATGCGAATGTTGTTGTTGTTCAACTCAAAAATTTGGGTTGTTATACCACCATCTCCAATTAAAGATACGGTATATATATCAAATGGATCCTGGAAGAGGTGAGTAAAAATATCCTGTTAATATTTTTTAATTAACAAAAAACTTTATAAGATTATAATGAACAAGAATCCTGACAAAAAGAAGACCTGCCTGATTAGAAACTAAAATCAGTTTTACACAATCCATAAATATTACTGATGCTGCAAATATTAACATGAAGAAAATTATATCAATTTTCAGGATAGGAAAAGTGAGTTAAATAATTATAGATTTCAAATGCAAAGCCTCTCAGTGAGAATACTAAATGACTAAATTTTTCTCTAAACCACTATTAGAGTATCAAATAAAGACTGCTAATATTAGCTACATTCTGACAGACTTCTATTCAAGCCTTACATTGTCCTAAAATGTAAATAACACACCCAGCTCCCTCTAGTATTAGTAATAAAGAGTGTGACTCTTAGCTAACTTTTGACAACAATGATATTAGAATCTTACACTAAATAACACCTTTCTATTTATACATAAGTGAACATTCAAGAACTAATTTTATGCTATGATTTTATCCACCTGAGAAAAGTATGCTGTTTCTGAGAGACACTTCTTACTCTGTAGCCTAGCATTTCTTCTGGAGGTCAAAAATACAAGGAAGTTGCATCATAACTAAAGTTCAATGTCATATATGTCCAATATTAAAACTGGATACAAAAATATCTTACCACAGTGTCTCGATCTGAGACAATGAATGAGCTGACAATGTTTCCATTCTGCGCTGTTCTGGTGATGCTCTGGTTACAGCTGCCGCTAAATTGTGGTGCAAACAAGTTTCTTGATACAGGCACTGTCACTGTAGCATTATTTGTGGCAGGCTGGGAAGGATTACCAAGATCTCTTCCAGTAATTGTGAGCTACAGTGAAATGTAGAGAAGTCTATGTAGTTCAAAATATGAAGAATGATGCAAAACTTGTATGCAAACATATCCCAATACATAGCCCATATGATTGGTTACTAAAGTCAATGGAGTTTTATACTTTATTAAAAATAAACAAATAAAAAAAATTTAAAAGAGATGCGCAAAGACCTAAAAAATTATTCATCTTTTGCCCTAAAAATATAAACATCTTTGCCCTAAAAATATAAACATATGAACACCAGGTACACAAATTCAATCTCTAATGCATTAGGAAAAACAGTAATTCTTCTACATGTCACACTTTCATAGCTGGTCACTAATATCACTCACTTTTTATGTTAAGGAATAGGAAGCCAAGTTTTGCTGAAACTTGTATGCATTTCCTAGCTAAAATATCCCGACACATTATCACTATACTGGCATCTTTATATATGAACCAAATGCTTTCTTTTCATACAGGGGCCTTGGGTGGCTGAGTGGTCTACAACTCTTACTTTTGCTAATCATTGACATCTCACCTCTGTCCATGTGGGTCTAATCTCAGGCTCAGCCAATGTGAGTATGTGAGAAAGCTTACCAGTAGCTTTCTGTCGGTTGGTTGTTCTTCACTGGGTATTCCTCAGTTCTTTCTTCACCATATATACTAGCCGCCATGAATAGCCTATTACGTGCTGAAAAATGGCATTAAACCCACAACAAAAGCAGCAACAACAATATCTTGTTTTTAAGAAGTCATTTAGTACATCAGCTACCATTATGTGAAAACAGACTGAAAGCCATAAAGAACTTACAACATAGGATGCAGGAACATCTGGATCATACTGAAGTGACTTCTGAACAGCAATCTGCCCTGTTCTTGAATTGATCATGAAATATTCCAGGCCTTTAGCATTTCCAGCCAATGTGTATTCAACAGCCTGATGAAAGAGACAAGACTGTGTAAAATAACCTAAATCTAGGAGCAAAAGTATATTTTGTGTTGGTCATCTTTCTTGAAATAAGTGGCTACAGATATGCCAGAGCAAATTTAGCATTCAATAAAGTGACTGGTACATAAAATATTATCAGACATCTTTTAGATCAGGATTTTATTTATTTGACTACATTTCAATATCTTCAAAAGAAATATTCATCAACACTGGAAATTATCACCAGATTATGTAAATTATGTTACTGTAAATTCATTTATTTTCATGAGCATAAATTTTCATCATTTTTTTGGGCAGTTACTCGTGGATTGGAGGCATCATACTGTTTCCACAGAGGAATAACAGTTCATTGGGTTCTTAATTCATTGTTTTAAGAGAAAGAAGGCATAAAAAAAAAAATTCTGGAGGTCATCTTCTTTCTTGAATCATGTGGCTACAGATATACCACATGACAAATTTGGCGTTCACTCAAGTGACTGGTACTCAAAATAATACTGGGTATCTTTCCTTCTTTTCCTGTATTTAAACATCTTCAAGGATCACTCATTGACACCATGGAATTATCATCAGATTAAGTAAATTATGTTACTGTGATTTTTTTTATTTTTATGGGCATCATTTTTTCTCATTTTGCAAAAGATGATATGAAATGTACCTAATCATGCTTTAAAAACTAATTTCTTCAGTAACAAATGATTGTTTTTACAAAGCTCATACTTACATTATTGTCAGGATCAACCAGTGTTACAGTGATGACAGGATCTCCGGGAGTGCGGGTTTCTAGGATAGCTGGGATCACAGTGTATGTGGATGGTAGGAAGGTTGGGGGTTGCAAATTCTTGGTGATAATCACTTGAAGCAGTGCTTCAGTTGTCTTAGATGGAGACCCACCATCCCTGGCCCTAACCCAAATCTGTATTAGGAAAAGAAATTGAAAAGAAGTTAAATAAATGAATGTAAAGTTCCATCAATAATACAGAGTTCGGAATAGTAGTTCTCTAGCACACCTAAGAAACAACATGATGTTGATCCATAAATGGTGGATTGTGACAGAACTTAAAACTATTTGCCTGTATCAATATTGTGTGTAAACACTCAAGCTTAATCAATTTTGGCAGCACAAATAGAAGTCATTTACAAGTAAACAATTAAAATGATATAATCTTAGGAAAGAGAAGCAAGATAAATTCACTAAAATTGAGCAAACATTGCATAATGATCAAAGTAACACTAATTACATGGCATGTCCTTTGTTAAACACCTAATTAAAATCAATAGTCCTGCCAATAGATCAAGAGTCCTGACATCACCTATTTCTACAGCTGCAAATGCTTTTTATTAACAGAAAATAACACTGTATGGGTTACATTTTAAAATGTTTCAATAAAGAATCCCAAACAAAAAAGAAGGGAATAGCTAAAAATATGTGTAACATAAAATAACAATTACCTGAGAATGTGTGTATACCATTAACTTCACCATCCTGCTTATTATTTATCTGACCTTTATGTATACCCTCCCAAAGAACAGATTTAGTATAACTAACACTCATCGACTCATTCATCCAAGCTTTCATTTAGCTGAATGGTTTTGTGGAAACTGCAGTATCTGGCTGGTAGAGTATTTGACTCATAATCCAAGGGTTGTAGGTCAGTTAGTGCAGGTCAGGTCAGCCTGGGTCAGCTGCCTTTTTGCATCCTTCAAAAAGGCACTCAGCTCCCATTTCTTTTGGCATGATATAGACAATGGTTTTAAAAATGCATTCTAAAATACAAAGAAATTAATGCTTTTTGCCATTTCTCTCCCTCTATCTCCCACCCAGTCTAGATATACAAGGTTCTGTGTTTAGAGTTTTAAAACGTACATAGTAATTCTCTTGTGTTCCTGTGTTGGCATTTCTGTTCATGACAATTGATGCTTGATTTGCTACCACAGGATTTATCTTGAAGAGATCAGAGGTTGGCACAACTCCAACTATTTCCGTTGAAATAGTGTTGAAAGGAGCCTGTAATCATGGAAATAAAGAAAAGAATAACAAACTGATCATCATAAGAAAACTATAAAGTATTGTAGGATTCAGAGATAAATGTAAAACAGTAGAAAAGTGAAAGATGAAGATGGAATGGTACACGTTATATGATATCTACAGCACATGACACATCAAGATGGAATGGCACACTTTTGTAATATTAGCTATGTCAATGAGACATTTATTAAATGAGAAAATAAAGAGAGAGAGAGAGAGAGATGAGACAACAAATATCAAGAGGCAAGATGTTATAATAATCATAGAAAACCATTAAATAAGCAGTCAAACTGGCAGCTAAACTCTTGGATGTTTTGCTAAAGCATCTACAGCATATTCAAATGCCACAGAATTTCATCAGATATTTTGATGTTCATGTATAAATGGCTTAAAATTTCATCAGATGTTTTGATGTTCATGTATAAATGGCTTAAAATTTCATCAGATGTTTTGATGTTCATGTATAAATGGCTTAAAATTTCATCAAATGTTTTGATGTTCATGTATAAATGGCTTAAAATTTCATCAGATGTTTTGATGTTCATGTATAAATGGCTTAAAATTTCATCAGATGTTTTGATGTTCATGTATAGATGGCTTAAAATTTCATCAGATGTTTTGATGTTCATGTATAAATGGCTTAAAATTTCAGCAGTTTTGATTTCCATGTGTAAATGACATAATATGTCAATACATGTTTTGATGTCCATCTGTAAATGACATACTATTTCAAAACATGTTTGTATGTCCATGAGTAAATGACATTATTTCAAAACATTTCATTGTCATGTGGATATGTGAGAAAGCTTGCCAGTAGCTTCTCGTGGGTCGGTGGTTTTTTCCGGGGATTTCCCGGTTTCTTCCTCCACCATTAATACTGGCTGCCATGTATAGCCTATCGTGTGCTGAAAAATGGCGTTAAGCCCCAAAACAACAACAACAACAACAACATTTCATTGTCTATGTGTAAATGACATAATATTTCAAAATTTGTTTTAATATTCATGTGTAAATGACACAATATTTCATAAAGCTGTTTTGATGTCCATGTGTAAATGATATAAAATGTCATGTTTTGATGTTCATGTGTAAATTACACACATTATGAAATAACTACAACATTTATTGCTTGCTTTGTTACTTACTATGTAAATTATTTTGAGACCGCTTTGGCTTTAAAAGTTTTATCCAATATTTATGATTGTTCATTTTCTGACTAACTCTAACTTCTTACCTGGGTGTCATTATCTCTGTACTGAACAGTGAAAACAATATTATTCTCCAAGTAACTACTGTCGATGTTGACCTGACGGGGCAGATTCAGGATTTCAGGTGGGAACTGGTTTCTAATAACATTGATGGTCACGGGAATATTGTTGCTCTTTTGTGAAGGATTACCACCATCATATGCATAAATTTGATACTGTAGAACAAACAAAAAGTACAACATGAATACATTTTTTTAATGAAAGAACCAATGCGCTATATAAAATGATAGAAACAATGCGCTATATAATGCTTGTACATTGTCACACTAAGTAATGGAATGATCCACTGGCATTAATTCCTACAGGTATTTTTCATATCAATATTTATTTTACCCTTTTCTTGCTTGTATGCAGAATGTTCAAATATTCACAAGGCCAAATCAAAAATAGAATTGTAAATGTATATAACGTAAGGTGCAAAGAGATATTCTGTTAAAGGAAAAGTGTGAGCCTTCAAATAAAATACTGGTTCAAACCAGTTTTTGTGAAATCTAGAGACTCTAGACAACAGTGCAGGCCCTAATTCATTGTGGGACATAAAAATAAATGTGAAAATTAGAAGCCAAGATGGTTGTAGAAGTCTCATCCCTAGTTCCTTGTGGGACCTAAAATCAGTTGGGAAAATGTGAAGCTGAGATGGATATAGAAATTTTATTTAGAACCTAAGTGATATAGGGTATGTCATTTAGAGAGTATATGAAATCAGTTACTTGTATAAGATGTAAAGAAACAGGAGCATACCTGGTATGAGTTTTGAGTTCGTCCCACGAGAGAGCTCTGGACTGTAATTCGTCCAGTGTTTCGATCAATATCAAATAAGTCATCATCCACTACAAAGGCATACATGACTGTATTGTATGGGGCCTGGAAAAGAGAACAAAATAAGTGATAATTAGATTAATTAGACTTCTTAATACAGCAATTAATACATTAATTTGTCAATTATTCTTAATATACCAATTAATACAGTGATATGTCAATTATTCTTAATACACCAATTAATAGTTATATATTGATTATTCTTAATACACCAATTAATACAATGACATATCAATCATTCTTATTCTTAATAAACCAATAAGTAGTCATATATCAATTATTCTTAATACACCAAATAAAGCAGTAATATATAAATTATTCTTAATACACCAATTAACAGTGATATATCAATTGTTCTTAATACACCAAATAATACAGTGAATTATTATATATATATATATATATATATATATATATATATATATATATGTATATATATATATATATATATATATATATATATATATATATATATATATATGATCAATAAAGAACCAAGAGTTTTTAATATTCTTGATTGGTCAACTGTAACTGGCCCTTGTATTTGTTTTTGTTCCTTATAATTTATACATGAAACAATCCATTTGATGAATAAATTAAACTAATAAAAGCTGTACTTTAAAGGACATAAACTTACCTATTCTTCCAGGCATTATAAGGAACAAGCACCTGCTTATACATACTGTGTGACACCTATAATGTGGATGATCTAGATATATATTTTAAGCTCCATCCGGGCGCTAGATTAAAGAACAATTTAATTTGCAAGTTGAAATCCAAACAAATTTCAAATCAGAGAAAACAAAATCACCTGTCTGTCAGCATCAGTGGCGGACACATCTAAAACAAAGCTTCCAACTGCTAGTATTTCCTGGATGGTTGTGGCATAACTGGGCAATAGAAAAGATGGGGAGAAGAAATTTCTTCGCACATTCACTGTAACAACAGTTGTAGTTTCCTTGGGTGGACTGCCTCCATCTCTCACTCTGACACGAACCTATTGAAAAACATCAACATAAAATGTGTTCATGTTACTCAGTGCAAACTTGTGGACAAAACCATTTTTAAATAGATGAATGTATCGTATAATTATTGGCTAATTACTGTTATTAAATGCATATATAGTAGCTTAAAACAAAGACTGTAACAGCTCTAAATGAATAAAAAGCCAAAAAGTCTAATTAAAAGATTGATTCTTTGCCATATAGTTTTTACTTCTGTATGGTTATTCACCGCAAAAGGCAATGTTGAGATCAGATAATAAAGGTTAACTGAAAAGTAATAATCTGGCATTCTCTCAAAAAGGAGCAGGCAAACCAGTACAAAACTGATGCCAATTATTTAGTGCCTTAAAAGTGATTAATAATTACTACGCTAGAGAAGTGATGTAATTTAAATTTTACAGTATTAAGATCTTTGACAATTTTCAAGTTAAATGTGTTTACCTTGTACACTGCTGTTGCCTGATTCAATACACTTTGTACCAGACGAATAACCCCGGCTGAATCAATGCTGAAGTATAAGGGGCTGCTGTCATCACCAATAATTGTGTACTCCAAAGTGGCAAACGGTCCCTGGAGGCAGAGAAAATAAGAACAGTACAATTAGTTCAAACTACAGTAGTTACTTTATCACAGCATCCTTTTTTCATCTGCCATAACTCTTAAGGGCTGTACCATTTAAACATATATGGTACCCAGGGAAGGCAGTGTTTTTTAAAATTATATGCTAGGGTACTTTAATTTCATAGAGTTCATATTAAAATGATAAGAAAATTTTTAATTGCATCTATGGCTGAATACCCTACATTATAAGTGCCTTCCCTGGTATCAGATGTTTTACTGGAACAGCCCTAACCATATATTTCACTACACTGTTAAATACAATAAATTTACCTTTAATTCACACAACTGCAATTTGCTAATATCATGTAACTGACTCAATTAATGATCTCTGTTAGATCAATAAAGTCTATGTAAATTTTTGTCTGAAGAGAAACAAGTTTCAGCGAACTACAAAATGTACCACATAAAACATTTTTTAAAATCATCAAATCAAACATGTATCCTTGTAATAAACTGAATCCACCTCATTTTACACCTAATAATACTGCATCTATGAAACATTTTCTTACCAATGTTTATGTACAGTGGTCCACCTATCATAAGGCCACCCCAACCCCTACTGGCAAGTGGCTTTATATGAGGGGGAACACACAGATATGAGTAATAATTATGTTTCAAGTTTGAAAGGCATAAATAACTTTTTTAAATATGTATTATTTTCATAAGAAACCACAGGAATATTATGGAATAAATGTTGTTGAAAATAATTGTACATAATCATCAATCATAGTACAAAACCACCTTGTCAATAAAATCAGGAAACAAACATCTGGCTGTAACTATCACTGTATGTCCATTCCATTTTCCCACTGCTGAAGAAACAGATGATGTTTATCTGAATATTTCTAATATTAAATTAAAGAGATGATACTAAAAATGACAAAAACAACTTTTTACTGCTATTTTTTTTATTTTATTTTTTAATGTACCAAGAAAGCGTAATCTGTATACAGTCTAGCAGAAAACGTAATTTAGTGGAAAAAATGCATAATGATTATGCTAAAAAGCATAATGGTTGGCATGTATGTTTCTCATTTTAAATTTCACACAAGTGATCAAAGGACCCTCCCTCATATTGTGCTGGTTAATTGCTTTCACTTTTTCTTCTCAACTGAGAATGTCTGGTGACATTTTGCACTTTTTCCAGCAACTTATTCCTTCATTTGCAATTGTGCAGTTATATGATTGAAATACTCTGTGTACACAAAAGAAGTGAGCTTGTCACATTTTTAGCTGGTATTAGTTTAGTATCCTTTCAAAAATACATTTTGTAAACTGAGACAGAGACCACATTAGCTAACAAACCATTTACAGTCTGGGGTGATTGGATGTCACACTGAATTCAGCTAACCAATACTGTGCTTCTCAGCAGCAGTTAACTTTTGTTATCTTGTCAGTTGTTGGTGGTAATAAAAGTCAATAATTCCCAATGTTACAAAATATAACATCAAGGAACACATAGAAGTAAGGATCAACTGATTACTTCTTTGAATGGATTAAATATTATGTACATTCTCAATGTGTTGAAGTTAGAAAGCAACAAATATTTGCAAGATTCCCATAATGTAGCCGCTCATGAAGGGTAAATCTGATATTTTGCACCAACATGCCAGCTGCTGGCCGAATTAGAGAGGTAGTCATCCTAGAGGAGTAAATCTGAACACAAACTACTCTGTGCCAAGGGAGTCTGGCCATATAAAGCAGGTAGTTACAGGTTGGGGGTGTGTGGGCAGATTCAAGAGGGGAACCACTGTACTTGCTGTCAAAATTATAATTCAGATGGAGAGATCTTGACAGCAATTTATTTTCAACAAATGAATGCTGATTTGACATCTCTTACATTATTTGAATGAAAAGTAGTACTTATGCTTGTATGAAAACCCCTAATCTGCCAACTTGTCATTCCTACTGACCTCAAATGGCTTACTTCCCTTACTGCTAGTTTATCAACCTGTATTTTTAGTGACAGACATTTTGAAAGAGCATGCTTGATAGTTTAATTTGAAGAACGTTTCAAAACATTCAACAAAACCTTTTATTAATTTACCCCTATATGTACAACTGCATGAGTTTGGGTTTTAAACTTACAAATGGCTTTGAGCTGTCCTGATCAGTTGCATCTAAATCAAAGACTACAGTGTTAACAGACTGTGTTTCATTGATGGTAGTTTCAAAATTTAAGTTTGTAAAACTTGGGGTGAAATCATTCCTCAACACAGTAATTCTGACATCAGCTGGTATGGAAGATGTTCTCTGTTGTTGCTCACCAAGGTCTGTTGCAATAACTTGAAACTAAAAGTACAAAAAAAACCCAAAAAACATTAAGTCACATTTTTCTTTCCCAATAAATCTGCAACAAGACTATCCAGAAGAAAAACAAGAATTCTTTTATGATCCTTGTTAGTATTTTTAAGCCTGCATTAAGTATAGTGGGACCATTTTAAGAGACTATAAAAATGAACAAGATTGTGCCTGTAAAACATGCATGAACCCAATGCAGTCCTAAAAGATCTATGTTCAAAACTTCAAAGTGCAGAGTGATGTCAAAATCTAATTAGGTTATCCACATGTGCATACGAAGATGCATACAAAATTTCATTTGTTTATCTCAAGTGATTTTTGCTAAATTATGTTAATGTGTTTAAAAAGTCAAAGTCCAAAATGTTTGAAAATGTGTATAAAAAACCTCTTGAACTATAGCAGTCAGACACACATGCCAAGGAATAACAATTAATGCAAACCAAATTATTCAAATTCTTAAGGATATCCCAGCTTGCTAAAAAATTATTAACTTTTTTAAATAAAGGCTTAGCATCAGAAAACCTTGCTAGTGTCATTTTATATTTTAATTTCAGCAAACAGTAGAAACAGGTGAATGAGAAAATTTAAACAAAGCACTCTCTAATCAATGCACTCTCTAATTGGTGATCTACACGAGTACTTTTTCTATGAACAATAAACAGACATGCACAGCACATATACCATACAGCACAATACACTGTTAAATGTAACTCCAAAATAAAGTCAATCAAGCATGAAATAAACATATCAGTAAGATTACAAAAAAGTGACCTAAATGCATATTTTAATGAAAGTCATGGATGCATAAAAGGTTGGTAATTGACCAGCTTTTGATCTGATGATTGATTACAAAGTATAATAGGTTCCACGACAAAGCCACATGACTGTACACTTATGTATTATGACACACTGACCATGTGCTCAATGTCACAAGAATGAAATGCTGTGACCTGTATTTGGAATGGCTGTTTAGTTCTCCAAGATGGATCCACACACTAAACTACAAGACCCTAGAAGAGAGAGTAACTCAAAAAATTCACCTAAAGTAATCCAGAACTCAAAGAAAAAAAGATAATGAGAGTTCAAACAAATCCAAAAACAGATGGATAGATACATGAGGCTAACATTAAATGCCCCTTTCAGTTACTGTGTCATTGGAAGAAAACAAAAAGCTGGCCTTAATGGAAAAAGAAAATGAATTTCAAAACTTTGAACACAAAGACAAAATAAAAACTTTGATCTCACACTTTTTACTATAAATTGTAATCAAAACAAGTAAATGTTGTTTTAAAAATTATCAAGGGCCAGAAAGTTTTGTAAATATACAGAAGAGAAATTTAAATGACCACTTCCTGCACAGGTATATAATTAAAACCTTAAAAATTTAACCTGCTCTATATATGTAACAATCTCTATGAATTTCAACCTCCAACTATTCTCCATAATTTACAAAGAAAAATCCATTAATAATTGGGTACAAAAAATTAAACAAGGTCAAGAACATATTATTTAAAACAATTTTCTTTTTAATATATTTAAAATGGCTTTTTACCTAAAATCTTAATTAGTCACTGTGAGCAACAAAACCAGTTTTATTGGTCTTCAAGAGAAGTAATAGTTAACACATAAAGTATTAGGACAAATTTCTTTTTGTTGTGTGCAAATCTCTCCAAGTTTACAGCAGTACATGGTAGGTAAGCTCACTTAAGCTGCCTTATTTATATTAGTAATGGTTAGCAAAATCCTGCTGAAATGCACAGCTGCAAGGTGCTGTAAGCTGTCTGAATGATTTATACATTCAGTAGTTCTTGTTACCATGTCTAAATTCTTCAAGGTTTCAAGCAGAACATGACTGAATGTTTATAATCAATATAGCTTTTTTTACTATTGTTACTATCAGTCTGCATTGAAAATTCCTTTAATACTCACAGTGTACAATGTAGCTCTATTGGTATCAGACATTGCTGATTTCCTGAGGCTGACTCCACCAGTTGCCTCATCGATCATAAAATACTGTCGTCCGATATCACTAGGGGTACTACTGCTGATACTGTAACGTACAATATTGTTGGGTGGCTGAAAAATAATTTTAATATAGAGTAATGAGCATGCAATTACAGTCTTTATTTCTTATAATGAAATTAAATACAATGATATTGATTTTTATGATGCAGACTTGTAAATTCCATGGCGATTCTTGATATTATATTTACATATATAATCTGTTTTCATGGTACAACAACAACTTGCACAATTTATGAGTTCTCTGATATGTTTGCACTGTTATGAATATGCCATAAATTATGTGAGGAAAAACTAAATCAAATAAAATGCCATGACTATCCAAAAGAATGACTGATAGAGTGCAAAGAAAAAAAAGTTGATATGCTTCAAAACAGTTCACAACTAGAATCTGTAAGCTTTTATAATACCCTATTTACTTGCCTGTTAGACAAGTCCAACTGCAAAACTACACAGATCCAGCTCTACCATCGCATAACATGCTGGCAGATCTGGGTCTGTGCAGTTTGTTAGGAGTAATCAGTGGAACAAACAGCAGAGACCCTGATCTTCAGGCACATTATACTATGGCAGATCAGGTTCTTTCATGTTTGCAGTTTGACTCCACTTGTAAGTGAGTATATATGGTGCTGGAAATGTAAGATTATAGGTAATAATGACATATACAGTAAAATGATGATTATCTGGATGCTGATTGCTTGTTTTTCTCACCTGTAAAGACCCCACCATTTCCCCCCAAATCTGAATTTCCAAATGATTAAACTCAATTATCCACATGACTAATTTTTTTAACAGAATCATATTCTAAATTAGTGCCTTGCTTACTGGTAAACAGAAAAACATGATGTCTAAGTGCCTTGCTTACTCGTAAACAGAGGCAACATGATGTCTAAGTGCCTTGTTTACTGGTAAACTGAGGCAACATGATGTCTAAGTGCCTTGCTTACTGGTAAACAGGGGCAACATGATGTCTAAGTGCCTTGCTTACTGGTAAACAGAGGCAACATGATGTCTAAGTGCCTTGCTTACTCGTAAACAGAGGCAACATGATGTCTAAGTGCTTGCTTACTGGTAAACAGGCAACATGATGTCTAAGTGCCTTGCTTACTGGTAAACATAGGCAACATGATGTCTAAGTGCCTTCCTCACTGGTAAACAGAGGCAACATGATGTCTAAGTGCCTTGCTTACTGGTAAACATAGGCATCATGATGTCTAAGTGCCTTGCCTACTGGTAAGCAGAAGCAACATGATGTCTAAGTGCCTTGCTTACTCATAAACAGAGCGAACATAAAAATGCTCTTCAATTCCACAGGAAGTGAAAACTTTAACACAAATTCAAACATAAACCAATTTCATCCCTCTGTACAGGATATGGGGGAAAACATTAACACCTTTTTCAATATAATAAGACTAACAGGGAAAAAAAATAAAGAAAAGAATTGTGCTGGGATTGATGGATTGGCATGAGCAATTCTTTATCAAATACAACATATTCATTTTGATTGTTGATATGGGACCTCAAAACTCATGTACTATGACAATCTCTAATCTTCCACTGTACATTAAACTACTAAGCATCCCTTGCAATTTCATATCAGTGTAAAGAAAACAAATGCAAGATCTAATTCTAGACATTAAAATGCTACTTTACATGGCAAACACACCAGTTTACTGATATCTGAGATAAGTTTCCAAAGTCAGATCTGTAAGTTTAGTCAACTGTATGGTAAAGTACCCGAAGCCACAAGTGATGGGAACCAGTCAGAATTTCATAATGGTAATCAAATCCACTTAACTAATAATCGGTTACGAAGAGCAAATTTAAATTTTTGTTTGTTATACAGTTATATCTTTGCTCAAGAGTTCAGTGTGTGTGTTAGATTTGAATTTTTAATGTAGCTTTAACAATTTTTCAGTCATATCACTATGACGTCTGCAGCGTGGCAGTTTATTGTGATGTCTAGCACTGGGGCATCATGCCGCAGACATGTAGCATGATGTCCCACCCAGTCACATTATCCTGACACCAGGCCGACCAGTCCTAACACTAACCTCTTAATGCTTAGAGCTTCCAACCCTCCAGACTCGCAATAAGTGAAAAGTAGGATAAAAATTAGTGAATTTTAAACACAATTAGTGAAAATGTATATCATGACACTAGCTCCACTCACTTCAATTGTCAGTACTGCATTATATAAAAATTCCAAAATAAAACATATTATTTACACTGATTACATGTACTACTTTATTTGCAGCCAAATTTGCTGTTATACACAAACTGCACGCTATTTGTCATGATATGATGCTGTGGTAGTCTTGAACTTCCTCAATCAGCCTATGGTAAATTTTTGTTTTCAAAATAGTTCAGATGTTTTGCCTGCTGGTTAATCTTGGTGACTAAAATTGTTGCCCATTTTCAGCACCTAAGGAGGCAATAAAGGAAATAATCTTTCACTGTCACTGTTGCTGATCTCCAACTGAGAAAGACAGGTTATGTTCAACAAGAAAGCCCACAAACAATGCTTCATCACTGGTAGCATGCAGGACTTGAGTAGGTGGCTTAAAGTATTCCAAAACTGAAATCTGCTGGGGTGCCATATCAGTGTGCTTTTTCACATCATTCTGCTACATGCCCAAAGGGGCTCATATCGTTGCTTACAATTTATCTGTCATACATATACTATATAGTAATATTACTACATGGTACATGTACAAAAGGTAAATTTTAAGCAACAATACCAGCCCTTGTGCACATTCCCAACTGCAGCAAACTACTGTGCAAAAAGCATAATGTACATCAATGTTTGATGGCTGAATGCTAGGCCAAATTTTGGTGTACTCCAATCTATACTTCACTTTTTGTGGAATACAAATCTTTTTCCTTGGAGGTGAAAACATTTTAACTGCAGTGTAGCTTAATTACGAAATGGTATTAATCCAGAAGATGAAACATTGAATGGTGAACAATTAGTGGTGTCGGCGCATGCATGGAAAACTGTGAACTCGAGTTAATTACGATATATGCTAATCTTTCAATCTCAAAAATTCCAACACTTGAAAAAGCTGTCTTCATGTAATTTCACAACCTCTATGTGCTTTTTGCTACCAATGTGCTTCTTCACATCGTCCCTGCCACCATGCCCAATGCTAAAATTTGTGGCACACTCTGTGCAAAAAGCATGATGTATATCAGTATTTGATGGCTGAATGCATGGCCAATTTTTGGTATATTCCAAACTAAACTTCACCTTTTTTTTGCAATACATTTCTTTTCCTTTGTCGGTGAAGACTTTTTCAAGATGTGATGCCGAACGGTCATTTCAAATCAGTGTTGGCAGCGCATGCATGGAGAAAAATTCCAGTTAGGCCCCCGTTTCTTTCAAAAGCATTTGTAAAACCACTCTTATGCATATAGATTACGATATGCTAAAATGCTTGCTAACAGGCAAACTGTACCAATTGGCAATAGTTCTACTAATATCGCGACTAGCAGTACTGGACCGTTTCGGCAACTGCCGATATCACCACCAGCACTTAACAGGAAAATTTAAAATAATTGAGAACTGGGGAATTCGTGAATCTTTTGCATGTGGCATGAATCCATGAATTGCTGTAGAAAGTCGTGAAATTCGTGCCAAAATCATGAGGGTTGGCAGCTATGAATGCTGAGTGCCGCTGTTTGTACCATTTTTACAAGTCTTTGGTATGACTCATCCGGGATCTGAACCCACGACCTCCTGCATCCGGGGCGGATGCTCTAACCACTTGGCCACCAGACCGGTCACTCAAGAGTTCAGAATGTTAATAAATGTACAGGAGTAATCTCTTTTAATGACATGTATACTTTCCGTTTCACCTGATAAAAATATTACATATTTTTCAACTTTGTTAACTGAAAGCAACATTTTATGGCTTGTGTAACTGAAATACTGTTGCAATCCCCCCCAAAAACTTTCATTCATATGTGATGTGTCTATAATTTAAAGTATAGAAGGACATGGCTTTCTTGTTTGTCATTTACAAGTACTACAAAGGATTATACTAACTGAAACAAATCATCAAAATTTGTTTAAATTTATTAACTCAACAATTTAACAGTTTAAACATGTAATCATGTCTGTATGTTCCTAATTACGAAAGTTTGCACCTGCGGAATATGGTATGTTTTTATATTTGTACGTTGTTAAGGGAATAAATAATTCAGAAAAACTTTAGAGGACTGGAAGCCCTATTTATCTTTAATTTATGCAGGAGGTTTTACTAACCTTTGTGTTTTGCATGCAACAAAAAAGAAGTAGTCTCCCTTTACACACAATCAATTATGGAGTTTCACAATTGATTATCTTATTGGTTCACTCAACAACTGATGATCAACTATAATCACTAATCGAACAACACTACAAGCCACCCATCAAATCTGTTCTATATGTCTGATGCTGAACTAATGTTACCATGTGAAAACCCATTTTTCCTTTCTTTGGTCACAGTGACCTTGACACAAAAGTGATACAATTCTTCCTTACCCCAAGTACAAAGCACCCACAAAATTTAGTTCAAGTTGCAACATAGACTAATGTTATTGTGTAGAAACAACTTGTCTGCTTTCTGTCACAACATCCTTGACCTTTGACACTTTGCAAAATCAATAGGTTTCTTTCTTACTCTATATGCAAAATACCTCCAAGGTTTGGTAATGGTGGCTGGTGGAGGACTTAACTTATTCTGCAGAAACTGAAGAGGGAACAGTCAGACAGATGGACAGACATCATAACATGATTCGCTCCACCTTATGGTGGGCATATCAAAATGGGATTGCATCTAGCTACTGATAACAACGTAATATTGCATACACTTACCTTGGTGTCTGCATCAATGGCTGTGACAGTCAGGATGATGTCACCAGTGTCTCTAGTTTCTAGAATTGTTGTGTTGTACGAAGCAGGTACAAATAGTGGAGCCAGCAGGTTCCTCTGTACTTGAATCGTGAGGACAGTTGTTCCAGTCTTTGATGGAGAACCTCCATCTTGAACTCGTACACGAAGCTACAAAAAAGTTATTTCACATGAACTTACCACAAGTGTAATACAAAGAAAAATATTCCTTTCAGTTTTTTCTTTATTAATATCTGACTCTTTCTGTATTAACCTAGATACAAAAGTATACGGGCAAAATAATTACAAGTGAGCCACGATTTCCTATGGTACAAAAAAGTCCACTGTTGTCATTAAGGCATGAAAGATGCCACAGTGATGTATATATATATATATATATATATATATTTGGGGTTAGATTATATAATTCTAATCCAAAAGTTTTTTTAGCTAGCTGGTTTACCTTGCAGTTAAAAATTAAGTCACACGAGACAAACTAGAAAAGCATGTCCAAGTGACTACTCTTTCATACCTTTGTAATGTAGCATCCCAGATGGCAAACTTAAAACAAATGCTGCAGATAAGTACTATGAAAACATTATGTTCTTAATGAAATATTCTGCAAAAATTTTTTGTATCAAATATTTTTATGTAAGTATTTGTACACCTCCAATTCAACAGTCATATTGTACCTGTAGATTAGTTTATGTGTGTTTGATTTCGATTTTTAATGCAGCTTTATCAATTTTCCAGTCATATTGCTACAATGTCTGCAGTGTGATAGTTTATAGTGATGTCTAGCACTGGGGCATCATGCCACAAACATGTAGCATCATGTCCCACCTAGTCATATTATCCTGATACCAGGCGGACCAGTCCTAACACTAACCTCTTAATGCTGAGCGCCAAGCAAGGCAGCTGTTAGTACCATTTTTATAAGTCATTGGTTTGACTCAGCCATGGTTTGAACCCATGGCCTCCCACATCCAAGTTGGACACTCTAACCACTAGGCCACCAGAGTAGTTGCAGATTAGGACCTATCTTGTTTGTTCTATTGATTACTCCTAACAAGCTGCAGAGACCCATATCTGCCGTTGCATCTGGGTTTGTGCAGTTTGTTGTTGTTGTTGTTGTTGTAGGGCTTAACGCCATTTTTCAGCACACAATAGGCTATACATGGCGGCCAGTATTAATGATGGAGGAAGAAACCGGGAAATCCCCAGAAAGAACCACCAACCCACGAGAAGCTACTGGCAAGCTTTCTCACATATCCACATTTGCCGAATCTGAGACTTGAACCCACGCAGACAGAGGTGAGATGGCAGTGATCCGTAACAGAGAGTGCTTTAGACCACTCGGCCACTCGGGGGCCTGTGCAGTTTGTAGTTGGACTCATCTTATAAGCGAATCTAGAGTACTACAGCAGCAATGTGCCCTATGATATTATTATTTAGGTGTTTCCGTGGCAAATTTAAGTATCAGGAAAACATGCTAATGGTAGCAATATAATTTATTAAACTGCCTAACAAAATATTTGCTGTGCATAATTGTAACAGTAAGCGAGCATAGTTTGGACAAAGTAACTTACATAGGGATCTATATAAACATAATAAACTCAGATCATAATGATGTCCAAGGGACATCCCCCTCAACAAAACAAAATTGTTACAAAACCTGAAGGGACATTGCTGTGTAATATCTATCAATAAATCTCATTTATAAACAGTGTTTACTGTAATTTCTTTTCTCTCTATTCTTGCTACATCTGTATTAGAAACTCACTTTAATATCAATATAATCATAGGTACCGTAACACACGTCACATTAAAATCAAGTTTTCCTTACTCCCAAACCCAATGACATGGTCATGTTTTGAAAAACACAATTTTAAATAATCTCTGAAAGGTAAAAAAACAACCACCAGCTCAATATATGCTTGTAAAATGTAGTATGTATCAACAGTAAAAAGTCCTGCTTATAGCTGAAGTAAAACTATCCTTGGGGCAGTTTATACAGTTAATTGTCATGGAGGTAATTAAAAGACAAGGAGGTTAGGTATACACAAAAATTATTTCACATATTACTTCACTGGCTGACAAAAGCTAAGATGATTTGTCAAATCTTTTAAAGACCGCTTTGGTTGAGCTCATTAGGCTAATTTACATAGGAAAGTTCACAAAGTGGAACAACCCAATTCATTTGAAGTGACAGGTAAATCAAAGAGATGTATGTAGAAGAATGAGAATGCTTAAGCCATCTTTAGTATAGATTATTGGCAAGTTTGTGAACAGCAGCAAGAATTCTTTAAGTCAGATTTTACTCAAAATATATTATACAATATGCAAAGCATGATTATTTTGGTAGTCAGAAGTGTTTAAGTGTGATTCATTTTTGAACGCAAAATGTCAAAATGGAATTGTGATTCAGGAAACAAGGAGTCATCTGCAAGGTAGCAAAGTCCAGAAGAAAAAATTTTTCAGAACTCCTTGTTGACAGACATGACTTTGCATAGCACAGCAGCAAGCAAGAGCATTTTCTTCTCTGTGCATGCTGCAAACATCACCTATCTGAAACATCAAGACAAGCCAGAACATTTTGACATGCTGAACTGAACACTCAGGTTAGTTTTCTATATTACTAATTATCTTAATCTCATTAAAATACCAACTATTAATCAAAATTTTTTTAAAGCCACAAATTTGATAGATTGAAAGACATTAATAAGCACATGCTCACTTTGACACATTTGATTTATGGTTATGAAGAGATTGAAACAACAACTTTACCAGGCAGAGGCATTTAAGATGCTGTATTAATGTCTGACCCCAACAAAGCTTAAAAAGATTATCCCCAAACCCACCCAGTTATCAAACTGCACTGGATACAGTTCTGACAACGCCAGTGTTGTGGTCAGCAAAAACACCTGTTTTTAAATGGATTCACTCAAAGAATCTAGCCATCGATTTTAAAGACAAAATCTTGGTGTACTGTTTCAATTTAATGTCAGTGTAGTTATGATTATGTGCTTGTTTGCACACGTGTGTATTTGTGTGGTGATGATATCTGACAAGCCTACCAACTATTTTTGTTTGCAAATGTATTAAATGCATTAAAGAAAACAAACAGGTTAACTTCTTTTATTCAGATTTGAATTTCCTATCATTTTCTATAAGTCTATAAGAAAAGACAGCTTATTTTAAATAGGATGACATTTGCATTTGTGGGGTCACGTGCACTGTCCCTTCTTGGGCCTCAATGCACTTGCTGAGTCTCAAAAACTCCCCAAAACTATCTGTGAATACGGCCGGTATGATATAATGTGTCTTTCATAACAAAGCCATGTACATGTACATATGATGATACCTGATATGAGCTGGCAACTTCCAAGGTCAAGTTACGGTTGGTTGTTACACGACCAGTGTTATCTACATTAAAAAAACTAGAACCAAATCCATCTCCAATAGCAGTTAATGTCATCGCATTGAAAGGAGCCTGTGAAAGATAAATAAAATATGATACTCGAGAACATTATCTAGGTAAATATGATAACATACAAAAATTTAATAACTTCCTAACTGAAAACTTGGGACTTGTGTTAAATAATGATCTGAGAACCGATCCAAGAAATGGTGACAAAAATAATCAAAACTATCTGAGCAAACCATATAGCAGTTGAACACAATTATATGTATACCTATACAATATATATATACATACATATATATATATATATATATATATATAGATATAGATATAGATATATATATATATATATGAACAATCTGAACTGACAGTTTACTAGCTGAATAGTTCTACTCTATCTGTAAGGTAAAACCTGTCTTAATGGAGACCTCCACTGAAAGAATGCCTGCTTATGAAGGACAACATTTTATAAACCCCTTAAATTAACCTATACATTTGATATTTCCCTGTATATAAAGGATGCCTGCTCATAAAGGACATATATAAACCAGCTTACCAACAAATTTCAACTGTATGTAAAGAACATCAGTAAATAAATGACAGCATTAGACCTTTAAGTTTACCAACCCATTTCATCTATCTATAAAGAACAGCAGTCCATAAAGGACAACATATCCTACCCCTTATAAAATTTACCAACACATTACACCTGTACGTAAAGAACATCAGTCCATAAAAGATGACATTTTAAAGCATTTAAGTTTACCTGCACACTGCAGCTGAATATCAAGGGAACCTTCTCATAAAGGACAACATTTACAAACTTTTAAAGTTTACCTACACATTTCTTCTATGAGTGTTCTTTATGGACAGGTTTCACTTTATTTGCTTTCATTGTTTATAAAGTGACTGCAAGTAAGCACGACAATTTGAGGCAACAATATATTTTACTTACATCTGTATCCGAGTCAGAGAAAGTCAGAAGGAAAATACTGGCACCAATTGGTGTAGTTTCTGGGATAGAAGTGATATAATCCATTAAAGTGAACCTTGGAGCATTAAGATTTCTGTACACTTCAATTGTTACTCTTGCTGAAGGTACAGATATTCTACTTGGGGAGCCACCATCTCTGGCTTGAATTGTCAACTGAAATATAAGTTATTACTAGTAAATCCAGTGTTTCAAATGAATGGAAATTCTTACTTTGTGGCAGTAAATGTAAACTATCTAATCATCCATAATAAGAGTATATACAACAGAATTCAAACGGCCATTATGTCAGTTTGCATTTTCTCCAGTGTTAAATCTTCAAAAGAATGAAATAAACTGAGTAGATCTGACAGCAGAAGTTAGCCAACTGATAGAATTAATGTCACCCACAGCAGACAAAAGACTTTGTTGAAATTACAGGAAGCATTGACTGTATCTTACAGGTAAATTCTAAAACAGATCTCAACTTTAATCACAGAAATCCCTTGTAATTGTGTGTACAAATCATCCTTTATCTGATTATAAAATAATATCTTTATAAGACAATACATTTTATGAAGGTGTAAACAAACAAACTTCAAATTGACAAGATTAATACATATAAAAGCATGACAAAAGAAATAGATTTTTCAAAAAGATATATATGCTATGATTGTAAGAGATGATATTTACAAGATATTTTATTATAACATTGTTTAAAGTTGTCTTTTTTAAAAATTAAGTATTGACCTATACAACATACCGTGTAGGTCTGGGTATTGGCTGGATCAGACTGCAGAGGGAACTTTACAAATATTTCTCCTGATGTGCTGTTGACGTTAAAATAGATACTGGCCAGTGTATCTCCAACTACATAGTATTCAACAGTGTTGTATGGGGCCTGAAATCATATGTTATAGTATTCAACAGTGATGTATGAGGCCTGAAATCAGAAGTTATAGTATTCAACAGTGTTGTATGGGCCCTGAAAAAGGAAGCTATAGTATTCAACATTGGTGTATGGGGCCTGAAATAAGAAGTTACAGTTTCAACAGTGTTGTATAGAGGTCTGAAATAAGAAGCTATATTATTCAGCAGTGTTGTATGGGGCCTGAAATAAGAAGTTATAGTATTGTTTGAGTGTTAATATCTTTATGATGTTCACAGAAATCCAAAGATGAACATTACAGAGTGTAAAGTTAGGCATACTGTCTGAAAAATCTAATTCATTATTCAGTTTGGAAGAAATTTGTCAATCATCAGATTAAAAAGAATGGCCACTGTAAAAACAACACTCATAATGTAATATATCATAGTACTTACTGTAATATCAAAATTTTCATGGGGGAGTAATTTTCATGGTTTTGGTTGTTGCCCCAAACCATGAATTTGAAGACCCAACAAAAAATTAGCCATATAACTATGATGATGACCACCAACCCATTTTCTTACTGTGTTTCAGTCCTAGAAATTAACAAAGCTACTAGTATTTCATAAATCAACATCAATACAGTAATCTGGTAATAAAATATTAGATTTTGCATGTGCTTGTTTTATTTTAACCCTTTGAAAAAATAACTATAAAGCTATTTTATATTGTTTTAGTGCTCACATATCTATAAGGTATCATGTAGCAGTAATTTCCACTATCTGACTCAAATCAAGATGCAAGATAAGTAAGGATAGACAGAAATGAGAAAAACCATGAAGTATTTAAACACTAGTAATACTGAAATTTAAAGAAAGAATAATATAAAATATCGGTAAATGAAAATTAAATTTTGTATACCTATTGACACTGATCCTTCATTCAAGTGCAACTATTGTTGAAAAAATTTAAATTCTCCTGAAAGCACATTTAATTTTATCCATGCATTTTTAATCCAAAAGAACAACAAGCCTGTAAAATACTCTACCTATTGTTGAAGATATGAATATACACTAATTACAGTAGAATATTAAAGCTCACAATTCACTGATTAAATATAGTGTCAATCAAGTCTCATGGTACACACAATTCACTGATTAAATATAGTGTCAATCAAGTCTCATGGTACACACAATTCACTGATTAAATATAGTGTCAATCAAGTCTCATGGTACACACAATTCACTGATTAAATATAGTGTCAATCAAGTCTCATGGTACACACA
>JAECUM010007066.1:0-116427 GCA_016617855.1 Megalonaias nervosa | reverse complement strand
GCCACTCGGGGCCCCTTCATTTATTTCGTAAACAATATAATAAATAACTAATATTTCTCTATGATTATAGATTAAATGTTCAGATCATTATTAATTATAAACATGTTTACATCAGTTTGAGTAAAAGATACAGTCTCGATTCTGACCTTAGAAAGTTCCAGAAAAGAAATTTTCCATTAAGTTGACAGAGTATTTCCAGAAATTAGTAATTGCAATCTAAGCCAAGTGGGAGGTATATAAATTTGTTTACTTAAGGATTTCTCATTCTTACCGCAACTTTCGAAGTGGAATCAGTTTTATTGTTGGGCCATTGGCACATTAGCACATTCGAGACTATAGGCACATCGACATATTCAGTTTTTAAATTTATTTGGAACACGCTGTCATGGTATCAAACATGCAGATTAGAACATATTGGTCTTCCTATTGCATCAAACGTGTAAAGTAGAACGTATTGGTCTTGCTATTGCATCGAACATGTAGATTAGAACGTATTGCACTTGCTATTGCATCGAACGTGTAGATTAAAACGTATTGCCCTTGCTATTGCATCGAACATGTAGATGAGAACGTATTGCCATTGCTATTGCATCGAACATGTAGATTAGAACGTATTGGTCTTGCTATTGCATCGAACATGTAGATTAGAGCGTATTGCCATTGCTATTGCATCAAACATGTAGATTAGAACGTATTGCCACTGCTATTGCATCAAACATGTAGATTAGAACGTGCTGCCGTTGCTACTGTATTAAACAGGTAGATTATAACTTATTGGTCTTGCTTTTGCAACAAACATGTAGATTAGAACGTATTGCCATTGCTACTGCATTAAACAGGTAGATTAGAACTTATTGGTCTTGCTTTTGCAACAAACATGTAGATTAGAACGTATTGTCGTTGCTACTGCATTAAACAGGTAGATTAGAACGTATTGCCATTGCTACTGCATTAAACAGGTAGATTAGAACTTATTGGTCTTGCTTTTGCAACAAACATGTAGATTAGAACGTATTGCCATTGCTACTGCATTAAACAGGTAGATTAGAACTTATTGGTCTTGCTTTTGCAACAAACATGTAGATTAGAACGTATTGCCATTGCTACTGCATTAAACAGGTAGATTAGAACTTATTGGTCTTGCTTTTGCAACAAACATGTAGATTAGAACGTATTGTCGTTGCTACTGCATTAAACAGGTAGATTAGTACGTATTGCCGTTGCTACTGCATTAAACAGGTAGATTAGAACTTATTGGTCTTTGCTTTTGCAACAAACATGTAGATTAGGACTATTGACCTTGCCATTGCACAGATTCGTGCCCAATGTTTATCATAAAAACATCTATGGCAGTTTGCTTGAGTCATTTTACATGGCATGAAACTTCAATAATGTTTAGAAAGTCACTTTGAGGATATTAATACAAACACCACATGTAAATAATATGATCTGAAAGGAAATATCACACCACTACTTAACCGCATAGATGTGTAAAACATATTCTATGAGAACAAATATGTTTATAATATAGTCATTATCTATAAATAATTTGAAATTTAGTAAATAATTATCTTTAGTGATGAATAACAACAAAACTATTTACACATTAATCCAAATTCAATTTATAAAATATGAATGATCAATGACGCTTCTTTTTGTAGATTTCACGTAGTTACCTTGATACGTGTGAATGGGTTTATTTACTCTCTAGGTTCATATGAATTTTGCAGTTTGGACGACAACGACTACCATGTGCTAGGTGGAACTTGTTCTCTTCCACCTGAGATTATTTGCTGACATTACTGTCCGTGGCAGGGAATAAATGTACAGCGACAATTCAATAGAGAACCGTCCGCCTCGTAGAAATTCTGGACTTTAGGCGGCTAGTAAATAATGAATTCAGTTACTACAGACTTTTGGATGGCACGTGTCTCTCTTCGAACGACGCTTAGCACTCCTCCCTCTTGAATCGAATCCATATCAGTCCAATGGCTGCTGCAAGAAAAATAGATTATTATAACCACAATTTGTGTGTGCTAGTATACGTGATAAAGATTAATGTACAAATTTGGTTTCATGATCATACACACAACAAAAATGATAATATTCAATGGCTTGTGAAAAAGTACATGTATGTTCATTCTACCTGCACGTAGCTTTTACATGTGGTGATGTCAAATGTGAATAAACGTGCCAGAGTTCATACTTTATACTCAAAACGTATGGGCTCGCTTGACTTTGAAAGATAGATCGCTGTGAACTAGTTTCGCCGACAGGAGAATATAATTATTTTCATTGTGCGATATAATCCAGTTCGATGCATCTTCACATCAATGAGGTGTTGGGCGTTCTTTCCTGAAGCAATTAGCACAGCATTAATGCAGACACCTAACATCAATCTGTTTGAAAATATTATTTTGTTCATGTATCGTCTCTAATTTTAGCTGCTAACATTCAAAATAAAAATGTCCACAAATAGATTTGCTTCTAGTCTCACCCCACCCCTCCCCCAATGCCATATCCATTCAAAACTAGAAATGCTAGACATGTTGCTCAGGCACTATAAAATCTGTGTCTGCCTTAAGACGGATATCCAATGAGCAGATAGGATGGCTTGTTTGAAACACATTATTGTTATTTTATTCTGATACATTGATGACTTTAGATACATTCTCAGTCTCCTATAACAAGTGGACGAAGGAAGAACTTTTTTAAATCCTCGGATGTATTTAGAATTATTACGCCTTGTCGTGTACAAACATTTGCCTGATTACGACGACAGGCCAACATCCGTACACACGAAAAAGGATATTTTAAAACGTGTACTCAAGAATTACATGCACTTCCAAAATTCTGAGAATGGGTGGCATAATTAAACCTCACGCTTCAAACCAATTAATAAAAAGGATTTGAATTTAAATTATGCTATGCAGTACTCCGAACAATGAAACCGTGAGATCCATGACAGTGAGGAAGCTTTAGACATTTAAAAGGATCTATACAAAGTTGCACTGTCTCATCCAAAGATTTCGACAAATTAAAAAGGCACCTGAACCTAAGTTTTAAAATCTGACAAAAAGAAGTTTTGCAACTAAGAAATAGAACTTTAAACAGTATTTAGCACTTTTCCTTGAAAGCAGCGAACTTGTCTGACATAATTATGATTTTTTTTTCTAGATTTGCTTTTGTGTATTTTTACGCGTTACCTTGTTTATACTTAAAAAGACCCACAAATTTCCAAATGGATACTTTAACGATGGCAAACACTATGAAACATTTCAATAAATAATAATAATAATAATAATAATGAACAATTGTCATCATCATAATCATTAGAATGATGTGATATTATAGTAGTTGTAGTAGTAGTAGGAGGAATGGTTGTAGTAGTAGATGCATGGACAGTAGTATTATTAGTACTAGTAGTGTGCTAAAGTGTATTTCCTACCATTTCAGTCAGTTCAAATTTGCCAGACAGTTCACCATCAGTTGGTCAGTCTTGCAATAAAGTCAACGAAACCGTCGCTGATAAGGAAGGCTGTGAAGTTTATTTAATCTGTAACATCGACAATGAGTGGTCAAAAAGGAGTTGCTCCTTCCCCTTCCTTTTTTCCGACACGGAGAAGCTTTGTCAAGATTTTAATAATGTCACCTGCGGAGGACGACGCGAGCCCAGATCACCATGTAAGTGGGAATGATATACCTAATATATTCAAATGAGTTCAGTTCTGTATCAGTTCTACTACGTTTACAAAAGTATGGAGCTTGGTTGTTTTCTTGAGTCATTGAAGATGAAAAAAATGTTTGAAGATGGTTCATTGTTTTGATTACAGAAATAATATCTCAATGAAATTAAAAGTTTCATATTAACCCAGTTTGTATGATAGGTTTATCACAAATATCTCTCGGATTCCATACTTTTTCAAAGTTTATTTTCCCTCTTTCTTTTCAATGAAGATAATTTTAATGACTGAAATTATCTCATTTTATATAGTTTAAACTACCACCGTGATCGATTAGGTGCTGGATTATCGTGTTAATTATATTATAAAAGATTGCACGAATATTTTGGTTTAAATCGCATGGAACATTACTTGTTAGAATATTGTAAATCTTACCAGCTACTTGTGCACACGGATTGAATAATAATAACAATAATAATAATAACACTCAAAATCCAGTTAAGGAGGTGTAATTGATTCTGCAACGAATGAGTTAATGGCTTGTCATATTTGAGTCCCCTCGTCAAGAGTGAAACTGAGGATGACGATCAGAGAGAGGGTGGTTGAGTTGACGGATACAACACACCTATTACAGAGCGGACATTTGATCGACTTCTAGGTTTTAACTGTCATCTTTTTGACAGCTAGGAATAACATATATCGTATATGTAATAAGTATATTCATTAAGCCTTGAATTTAAATGCACTTGCATCTCTGTACGAACTTACGTTGTTGCGAAATTAAAATCTTATACAAGTAACCTCTAAGGGAGAAAGAAAGTGTTTACAATTTATATCAAATTAATGTCTTCCATCACAAGTCAAAAACGTCTTCTCCCGGCACGAGATTCAATGATGAACCCGTAGCTCTTATCTACCTGTTCCCGTACATTTCTCCACACAGAAAAGCAGGTCCATCCTATTGTTTCAAAGAGCGTCAGTGTCTTACTGGTATCTATCTGCAAGCCTAAAATTGAGATTTTACGTTTGACTTACTTCGCTGCTTTGATCACGTGCATAGTCGTTTTTATTAAATAAAAGCTCTTTACTTGGCCTGGTGCAACTGTAAACCGTTGCTGACTCAGCTCATCATGCAATTCTTTTTATTATATTCACCGCAATTATCTATGCAACACACCCGTGAGCTTCCTGCTGTAGTACCACTGTGTTGAGTCTATGGGCGCAGCATAAAAGTTTCAATTAAGTCTTATTATTCTGGCTAAAATGTGCACCGAACGCGTTCTTCTTGATGCCTTTAAGCCTTTGGTGACTCTGGCTGTGGCATTTTTGTTTGTAGTTTGATTTGGAACTAAAGGATCCAAGCAGGCAATTGTTCCAGAAAAGTTTGACAGTGTCATTGGTATTTATTTCCTTTCCCGCTGTTTCCGCTCCGCCAGCGGATTAGTGAAAACCACTGTTATATGATGGAGGTGTGCATGGAACCGGCCTTGAGTCTGAAAGCTCTGCAGGTTCTTTCCTTCTAGCAGACAACACACAGCATATGATCAATTTCCAGCAAAATTTTTCATGATCTCGTCGCAATCTTCGTCTCTTCAGCGGGCTGTTAGTTGGTTCTTTTTTCCACTTCTTTGATTGCAACCGAAGTATTTCATTTTTCATGGTTGTGGATGTGTCGACTTCATGAAGGATAAACTTAGACTCCTTCTCGGAGATGCTGTTATGTGGTCTGCGATTGATTGTGTTTATTGTTGTTTCTTTTAAGATGTGGATTTCATTGTGCTATTTGGGTTTCATGGATATTCGCCAGCTGATCAAATTCCCGGGTACGAAATCAGACCACAACTTAAAGCCATGATCTCACTGGTAATCACAATCGGGGCGGCAATGATTGTTGACAATATTCCAATGCCCGCAACACAGTGCAAAAAGATACGGCTGTTAGCGTGGTGTTAACTATTTAACTAAGCGCGTTTACCATGCGCCTCAAGTTATGGTACAGAGTGGGCCACTGTTCAGTCTCTGTCAAGTAAGTTTCAACCTTGCAGATCTTTGTCAGGCGAAACTCTCCTGGATCTTGGATTTTGGGGTAGAGCGACATTATAATCCTCTATAACCAGCGTGTTGTGAAAGTTTAATTGATCTGGAGTGGTCGGGTTTAGCACCTCTGGCCTATTCCCATTAATTACTGATAAGACGGCGGTGATGTCAAAGAAGGCATCAGTTTGCTCGATATTACTAGATCTGGAAATAGCACGGTCTTCAACACACCGACAACACGCTAAGAGTCACAAATACAATGACCTCTGTTTGCAGATTCACCCTCTATTTTGTGGGTTTTATCTGGCAAATTACTGTGATACGACAAAGAGTGTCTTTTTCGAATATATATTTTGCCGGCGAGACGAGTGATACAAGGCTCTAGATACACCAAAGGAAAGGTAATCGCCGAGGTCGTATCGCTAAATACAACGTTTTTGTTGTAGTAACAATTTTGCCCGAGAGTCCCCTGGGTTAATACTTTGGGTTGTTGTTCCGACAAAGGAGTGATATTTATTCTTAGCTGCTTGCGGGTTGGCATTGGATGCTCTGAGTAACCTCAGTGCTCTGCTTGGCATCCTCGCTCCATCTCAATCGGAGCCGATACGTGCTAACCACAAGGACACTCTCGTGTTCCTTGCCTATGTCTGTTCGCATCCACGTGGCTTTGTTTTTCGCCTTTAAGCTAGGTATAGTACGAGTTCTAATTGTAAAAGCTGGCGATGGTTAGATTAGCTGAAATCCCCGACGATTGTGCATTAACTTTAAGGCCCTCACACATGATAGTAGCGCTAGCGGCAATGATTGACAAAAAGTTAGCGATAAATCTTTCTCTAGAGATGTTAGCAGGAATCACATGAACCGCAGAATGATTACTGGTATTATTATGTGCCTCTATGACTCCGCTTACACGAATTGAAGGCGTTTCCCATATTTCTTTACCACGATTCCTATGGAGGTTAATGAAGTAACAACCGGCGCCCATGACAGTGATAGTGTTGTTGTTGCTATCGGTGAAACCTACAGCGTACTGTAAACTTTACGTTGAATTACAGCGATAGTAACCAGGTGCACCACACCACCTTATGCCATAGCCCTCTCAAATTTGTTCAACACGAAATCGTTCTTGGCGGCTTCGATGTGAGTTATTCAATAACTGCTCAAAAAATGATACAAATGAAACCTATTGACCTGGGTTGACTTGACCCTGAAGATGGTTCGACGCACGTAGGCACCGTAGCGATGAGCTTCCTGACGTAGAACATGCTAATTACACAAAGCAAACTTTTTGCTAATATCATCAAAGAGTAATATGGCCGCCTTTGGTATTATGTTTAGTGGAGCAATTATTAACACCATCGCAAGCTGAAATTTTCTTTTTTAAAGCTAACCCCAAAGAAGCTGACACCGAACGCGAACACTATGACAGGGCTATGGTCCATGTATTCCCCCAAGCGCCCAGATAGTCTCGATTACCTCAGTGAACAGCTGCGCAGAATGCCGAAATGATATTGATGCCACGATGCGAGGTTACTTCCTGGTGACCGGTGGAAAATTAGATAATGCCTAGCAGATTGTCGTCAAGCCCATGCTTTCTGACTTTTGTACACGCCCTCACCGGAGGTACAAATTACAAAACGCTTACAAAATAATATTTGTGTTCGGGGGAATGACGAGGACTTCGTCATCGTCTGCTACGTGGCCTTAATATGTCTAGAACCTGGGGCGTTGCATCATGGAACATAAACCAACATCTTTTTGTCCGGATTTATATTGTGGTTGCGTAAACGTCATGCAAAGGGTTCTCGAGACGATAAACCTTCACGGGTCTTTCTCGCCCAAGCTTTGTTCTTATTGCTTCTCCGGGCTTATTGATTGCGCCTGTACAGTATGTCGTGCACCTTTTGACGTTGCAACGCTTGCAGTTTGTAATCCTTCAAGGTCCCAGACACGCCTTTCAAGGTGAACGTGTCCACACGGACACAGTTTTAGGTAGGGTGGACACCAGCCGACCCACCAAGGACACTTTGTTTGGTAAACACTACTCGGTTTGTTATGTGGCTTATCAGCATCTGTTTATCATCTAAACGTAGCGAGCGGGCTAAGGCTCCTCTGTGAACACGAGGAGCCACACGCATTGCACGAGACTGGTCGTCCAATCGTAACTGTTCCATGTTTGTGGGCCAACTTTGGCCGGCGCCTTCATGATTCCTCGATGCTTATGGCTATTATATGCCTCAATATTTTGGGTGAGGGCAACAAAACAGTTGTTTTTGCCCACAGCTAAGAACCATTGCTCAAGCTTGGTTCAAATGGTAAGGTGAAAGCGGTCAGTCCCTACGAGAAGGGTGTGGTTTGTTGGTATAGTCAAATGGTGGTCAATGCGGTTGGCTTTCATCGGGGCCGAAATGGGGCGGAAAATAAACTCAATCCCGCTCTGTCCATAGCTTGCGAGTCAAGCTCTAGTTGCGTTGATTGAACCAAACCCCGTGTCATTGCATGAGTTGTGTCGTTTTTGCTTTTCAGAGGTCTACATAGACATAGCGACTGTTGAAGTCGATTGTTGTAGCCGTGGTTGAGCCGACTCAGCTCATTAAAGAACACTGTGTCGGTTTGGAATGTACCAGAAGGATCCCCAGTGGGCACCAACTTTTGAGGCTTTACTGTCCGCAGTGTTCCTTGCGGAGTAGCTGTTGTATTTTGGTTGCAAAGATTTACCTTCTCCAGCCCTTTGAACATTGTATAGCCATAAATGTAATTTATTTCAAAGTACCTGTGCGCTAGCACATGTCATTTTATTCAGACCATGGCTCACTGGTATCACAAAGGTATCCTCGTCTCTGTACATCATCATTTCGTCCCAAAGGACCTCCACTCAGGAACGTTCATCCTTAGAGTATTGCTTGGAGGTGCAAAGGCGAGTATCTCGTCATAATACCTACCAAGCTAATCAAAGTTAACATCTTGTATCTGTGAGACGGGATCATATTGGTCCATCTTCCAGCACTGTACTTCCAGCATGGAGTATACTTTTCATCCTTTTCTAAACGTAGAAATATGCACACCACAGTACCCAGCAACATGGTTTTGTCCTCTTTACGCCCCAATTTAACCAAGGCGCACTTGCTTTTCCTTGAAATATCATGGTTCATGGATATATATAAACCTTAAAACATTATACGAAATTAATCATATTTCTCTACTCTCAGTTTGATGCGGCTTCATAGGGGGACCCGGCTAGCCAGTGAAAGTACACCTTTTCATCTCCCAACACTGAACAAAAAAGTGTAAGGATAACGTTAAAATGGTGCCTCCTCACTCCCCCAGTATAGTATTATACATCAGGAGAGACTAAAAGAACGAGGAGCTACCGAGTTTACATGCCCTAGTTAAAAAAACTGAATCTCCGGCCGATGGAACACGCAAAAGTCTTGCTTTGATCTTTTAAAGTCCCGAATAGAACCTATTTTTCGTCATCAAAAATGTTTATGAGTAAATAATGGTAATTGCTTTAATTGCTTTTTTCAGGTATGTACACTGGTGAATCAGAGGCTAGGTGTAGTTATATGCCTCAGCGCACTATCTGTCAATGTGTCAATACAATGGACCTCAACTTTGACATGTGTGTCAATCTGTCAGACGGGTTGTATGCATGGCCTTCACGGAAACTGTCAAGGTACTATATCCAGTGCGTAAAGGGAAGAACATTACCAATGATGTGCGAAGGTTCATCTATGGTGTTTGATTTCCAAGAAAAGCACTGTTTGTTGGTGTACGATGAAGTAAGCAGGTTGTATAACCACACAATTCTACAACCAGAACCCACTTTTTCTGCTGTACCTCCACTCAACGTATACGTGACGCGGACGAGGTTTTTCCATGACAGATATGTGTCACTTCAACAATCTACATCAGGTTTTGACTTTGATTATTTGACTTCAGGCGCTGGTGGGAATTCGGTTGGTAAACAAACGTTTGTTCCGGCATTTTCACAATTCATATATGCAGCATTAACTGATGGTGACGTGACACAGACGAATTTAATCCCTGAAAGATTTTTATTGTTTCAACAAACTTCGTCCGTTTGTGTGACCAATATCCTAAACTCAAAATCTGAGAAGTCATTCACTGTTTTTAATTCATATGTGGCAGCTTCTATACCAACACTTAACGTAGACATGACTCAGACACAGTTTGTTCCAGAAAAGTACACTTTGCTTCAACCCATGGATGGCACTATTAGCCTTAAACCTTCAACTCTTGCCTTCGGTACTTTTAAATCCACGTCAGAAATATACCCAATTCATGTGGAACCCTTTACTAGTTACATAAAAAAACAGTTTACTACTGTACCTGATTCTACAATGGAGACATTATTTCCAGTTTCAAACACATTGATATCACAATCATCTTTTTTTATAACTGCATCCTTATCTACGACCACATGCATACAACATTTATATTCAAGTGACCCAGTGCAAACCCCACCAAATCGAATGACCAAAGCTTTAACCTCAACGACAACATTTACAAACTTTTCAGAAAACTCCTCTGGAAAACAACGCTGGTTTGACGATTTCTTTTCGTGCGAAGCAGTCAATACTCTACCGTCAGACCAAAATTTTGATAGTAAATCTTCTGAGTTTTTGGAAATGAGTGTGAAAAACTACGGAACGTATTTAAGTGCTGAACGTATCTCCAAATTAGAAATAATTTCCACGCCCGATTATATAAGAGATTCTGATGTGGTGGAAAACTCTTTCTTTCAACACCTAAGTACATCGTACCCATTATCCGAAATTCAGGGACCCCTTGCAACCAATTATCTCCAATTAACAAATGAAACGTACGTTTTTAGTAAGAATTTAAATAACACTGTTTTAGGTAGGTCATTCTACGAGGCTGAGACAAAACAAGTACAGTATCTAACAATGAGTGAACCTACACAAGGAATAACAACTTATGGAAGTCGTCATCTTTCCTACACACTCGGAAATAAGTCTCCATCATCATCAGCAGCAAAACAAAGCACAGAGTTTACGACAAAGCATCCATCTCTAATGAGCGATAACACTTTTATTTTGAGAACTAGTGCATTCTTAACAACATCTGAAACTTACTTTGACCGACTCTCGTTTAGATCCCAAAGTCAAATGCTCATTTTCAGTCCTAAAGTAAATGCAAACAGAGGGATATCCAGACAAAATGACCAGAGTCTATTAATGCCACCTGATTTAATTGACATGGGGACAGGTTTTTCTGCATCAAAACCCGGACATCAATACGGTCATAGAAATACGATTTCTATTCGTCCGGATGACACCGAGATAAAGGTTTCGAGATATTTTAGCAGCAATCATTTATCGCAAATACCAAAAAGCAGTGTTCAAAACATGCTTAGTATTTCAATATTTGCGTCAACCATTAGCAGGTCTTTTAATATCTATTCTCCTCAGCTGAATTCACTTCCTACTGCGATACTTGAATCTACTGTTTCTACAACTGCTGGTCACTCATTCATCATTACGGAAGAATCTAATAAAGGATTGAGTGCGCTTCCGTTGAAAGCCACAAGTGATGTAAGTATGCAGTCAAAGATGTCACCACGTTATCACATCAAAACTGTTGATAGATATATATCTTCACTGGATCAGCTTGGTTATTTATCTCTGAATCCTTCACCTACATTGGAGTCAAGCAAAACCACATTTTCAACAATGAATTTAATGTTCCAGTTCATATCGACGGTCACAGATTCTATTCAACCCGCAAAAGAAAACGTGGCATCAAAATCAGCACCGCTTACTGCCTTTATGAAACCTACAGAGGCAGTAAAACCAAACGTGGATACCGTTGAAACCAAGATGGCGTCGCCTGAAGCTAGCATATTCCAGTCAAATCTGACATTGTCAAGACCGTCATCTATGTCACCAATGTTAATGACAAGAGATCTGATGAGATCGGAACTGATCCTGGACTCCTCATTTATTCCTGTTACTCCAATGAATTTCCCAGCGTTACTTCATAAATCAGGAACAACAGTGATGGGTACTTATTCTTTGTTGAGAGTCTTCGAATCTTTGCATTCAACAAGCTTAGAATATTCAATTATATATAGTTCCAGTTCGTTTGTAAAAATCAGCCAAGCAAATGCTTTAAGTTTAATATCCCTGACTGATATGATATCATCATCAGCTCCAGACACCTCTAATTCCCAATCGATAGAATCTACGAAATCTAAGCAAAATGAAAACATTACCAAATCGATCACATCGACAAAAGATCAGGAATTAAACCCATTAAATTTAAGCAACACATCCTTTATAGCCGTCTTGATAGGGTCCTGTGCTGGATTGTTGTTTTTCATCATGCTGACAACAATACTTATAATTCATCTCAGAAAAAAGACTAAGAGGAAACAGTACTTACAAAGTGGCTGATAATGGTCTATTCCTACAAATGACCGCCATCTGCTTGTGATTCCTAGAGCGAAACAAAGTAGAAATTGTATGAGCGTTGTAACTGAAAACCAAATTGGCATAAAAGCATATACTACACTGACATTAAATTTAATCCATTGTAATATCACACAAGGTTGAGAAATTGAATGGAGAAAATCTTCCACAGTTTAAAGTTCTAGCTTTTGTCCAACCGTTTAAAGTTCTAGCTGTTTCTCGAAGTTATGTTGCGGTATGGCCATGCTTTGAATATTCATATTGTTACGACTCTATGGTCTTAAACTAAGGAACAAATAAAGGCGAAACCAACACCTTTAGTAAATGTTTTAAAATGATTTATTTTCCTAGAATAGAAAAGATAAAGTTTAAAAGGAACTTGCATGCGAATTAAATCACAAATAATCCTAAAACTTATATGACAAATCCAAAAGTCTAGTGCTCCGAATGAATTCCAGTATTGAATGAGCTTATGCGCCAGTAGTCTTGAATGTGCCGATGTGCTAACAGTCTTGATGTAACACAATAACATAATCCAGAATGTTTATGAATGAATTCACAATAATTCCTAAATACTAATTTAGTCCAAAAGTCAATAGGCACTTCCACATTCCAACGAATAATTTAAATAAATAAATCCTCTCAAATTATAACTGAACACATAAAATTGATTCCACAACAGACTGATGGTAAGATAGGAATTAATAATTAGACAATAAAATAACCACAGTGTGGGTCATTTTCTCATCAAATTCGTTTCTTTACTATTCTAAATTTCTATTTAAAAAAAACCCAACAAAACTTGTCTTTGAACCAATCATCATATTGTATGTAGACCCGTATCCCTGAGATAGAATCCTACATATGCAAGTATTTATACTGAGTGAAGACTCATGTCCCCAAGTCAGCATGCTGTATGCATGGATTCACATTGAATGCAGATTCGTATCCCCCAAGTAAGTATGTTTTGTATGTATATATTTATCCCTGAGTCAGCATGCTGTGTATATATGGATTTATATTTAATATCAACTCGTATCCTTGAGTCAGCATACTGCGTGTGTAGGGATCCTTATTGAATGTAGACCAGTGTCCAAAAGTCAGCATGCTGCATATGTATGATTCATGTTGAATTTAGACCCGCATCCCTGAGACAGCATGTCGTGTATCTATATTTCATATTGAATGTGGACCCGTGCCCCTGAGTCATTATGCCGTCAGCGAGTATGTATGATTCATATAGAATGTAGACCCGTGTCCTTAAGTCAGCATGCCGTGTATGTATGATTAATATTGAATATGGACCCATGTCCCTGACTCAGTATCCCGTGTATGTATGATTAATATATAAATGTAGACCTGTGTCTTTGAGTTAGCATGCCGTGTATATATGATTCATATAATGAATGTAAACCAGTGTCCCTGAGTCAGCGGACTGAATGTGTCCCGAGAGTTAACATGCAGTGTGTATATGTATGATATTGAATATAGACTCGTGTCCCGGAGTTAGCATGCTATGTGTATATGTATGAATTCATATTGAATGTACACTCGTGTCCAGGAGTCAACATTCCGTGTGTATATCTATGAATTAATATTAAATGTAGACATGTATTCCGGAGTCAGCATGCTGTACGTGTGTCCTAGAGTCGGCATCTGCTCAACATACTGTAGCATTCCTTGAGACACCACGTGAAGCTTGGGTTTCGTAACATGAATACAAACATCCAATAAAGCTGATCTAACTTGAATATGTCTGGGTATTTCAACTACTGTAGGATGTTTATTTCTTCTTTTCATGCTTCACTCACATATCCGTAGTGTAGGAATGTTTATACTTCATCCTATTTTGGCGGTAGGAAAAATGTAGGCTCAAAACGCGTGCCGATTTGAGTACTATCGACCGGTAGAGTTTTTGCCACTCTCAGTCATATTCTTTTTTCTTCAAAATTGTCAAAATTACGCATGCAGCTTTGCTGAGTTGCTTCTACATTTAATTATTCATTTTTCACGGAAAACATCCGATGTGCCAGAAACTATCACGGTTTATTTTACACACATTCTACATTCTATAAATAACACAACTAAATTATCAAGACATACACGAGCTACTGAAATTTGCTTATAGATTACACATTGTTAAAATAAATACAAACATATCTATTCAATAATATTCTGTTTTTGTTCATGTACTAACACACTTATCTAATACACTTTTTTCTTTTTCTATTAGCAGGTTCAAATCGCTTTGATATTTATGTGTTGATTCATTTGCCTTTCAAACAACGCTTTCATCAAATGATGACAGCGTTATCTCCTTCTGTTATCTTCGTGCTAGATTTTCCTCTTCATTCATTGAGTTTAACAAAGTTTTGCGAATCCACAAAAATCAACCAAATACAATTTAAACAAATACTCTTTCTCGATTTATAGATATCTGAAAAAAGAAGACACTGATGAATCGCATTCGATGTGTCCGTAAATGTGTATGATACACCGGAAATCGGAGAACGATCTGTATTAAACAAAATTGTGAGATACCAAATCAAACCATTTAGATCAACTGAAATTAAAGGAAATCAAATCACTTCGATATGCTAATTATCTTTAATGGTTAGCACAAAGAATGAAAACGCCATTATGTAGATAGTAGGGATCTGCTTTGATTCTTACCACCCTATAATAATATACAAAATGGACAAATGTATATATGCAGAAAATGCTTACATTTTAAGAGACCTCAAAAATTAGTGGGTAGATGGAAGCAATCTGTATGTTTGTTAATCCTTGGGTAGATATAGTGGGTAGACAGAAACAATATGTATTCCTGTTAATCCTTAGGTAGATATAATGGGTAGATGGAAACAATCTGTATTCTTGTTGTTAATCCTTAGGTAGATAAAGACCTTTCTTGTAGACGGTGCTTACATGGTTATCTCCTCCTAGCCGATAGGTGTCAGCAATAGCGTCGGCCATTAAGGTGCTCACGAAACCTGGTTACGGAGCATGCAAACTTTGTACTTTTGACTGGTTATAATAACAGATCTGTTAACCTTACACTTATTTCAAATTACTTAATAATTCATCTCGTGTATCTAACACAACCAATACTATCCGAGTGTCATTTAAAAGCAGATTCGTAATGCACAAATTGAGCAATTTTATGTATTACTCTTTGACCACCTCTCTTGAGATTCTGTAATTGTAATAACTTAGTGCTATAAAGTTTCACGTTCTGCTAAAAGGAATAAATTAATTTAAATATTTATGGTCTGATACTGTTAATAGATATTACAAAACAAATAACGTAAACTGTGATGGATAAATCAATAAAATATAGCAATGCTTTATTACATGTGTTTACTGGATTTATCTACATGTAGTATCTGCACTATAAAAATTTTACTTTTATCTGCTTCATTCTTTCTTCCATTCACTTCTTCCTCAGTGATATAATTACACAGACGTACTGATACGCGCACAATGTTCTAATTGATTCAAATATTACACACTGAAATAACAATTAAATAATCAAGTATGACACAATGCAGTGGTTTTGATAATAATTTAGCAGTCGATAGTTTTGTTTTGCTTCTTAGAGCAGATGTGTTTTACAGGAATGGGTGATGTCAATAAGAATTTTTCAATTGACGGCATGGTTTGTTTCTTTAATTACTGGGTAAACAAGGTTACAGGATATGCATGGTAGAAGCAAAGATCTTGTCTCTCGTTATCAAATTATACTGTACGCAGGAAGGGGTGGTTATGGACAAGAGTTTAGCAGATGAAAAGGTATTATTGTACAAGTACTAGATTTAATAGGACCAATAAATCATGGTCTTAATTCGTGCAGTAAGAAGACTTCAACAATTATATGTCATATTGTGACTTGTTGGCCTTCTCTGTTTCATAACTCTAAAAAAATAATTCTAACAATTTAATCTCTGACGTTTTATCCTACACCTGTTTCATAACTGTAAAAATCAGAATTGTGACATTTTTGTCCTTTCAGTCCTAAGTCACTATCTCCTCTCTCCCACTTATGGCACCACTGCAGTAATCCCGGGGATTTTAAATACTTTAAAGTGTTCTCTTGTCAGGTCAGCTAAAACTGCATCATTCGCAGGTTTAAGGTGTTATGTGCGCTTTATCTGAAAGACCATAACTGACTGAGGATTGTATTATCTGGAGCATGTGTCAAAACTAGCCGGCATGTCGCATTCGCAGATATAACGCTTCATCGTTTTGTTTTATTTTTTAATCAAAAGCAGCTCTTATGATCGTTCAGTGATTAGGTTGGGGGTTTTTTGGTGTTTTTTTTTTTTTTTTTAAAGCAATTGATATGTCTGAAATTTAACGACCGGACTCGATCTGGTCCACTAAAATTGGAATAACTGGGAAGAAGATTTAATCGGCATTGCCCAATGATCATATTTTATTAATTTTCTGATCATGCAGTAGTAGGGGAAAACCAGGTTTCTGGCTCAAAGACCCTATTTCATACTAGGGACCAGGTGATAGCCAACGATAGAACATTTATTTTCACATTCCGAGGCTTCTGTGTTTGATTTTGACTCGGAGACCACATTTTAGACCAGGGACTAGGTGATAGCCAATGATAGAACAGGTTATTTTTACATTCCGAGGCGATCGATAAATGTCTAAAAATAGACTGCTGTGTTTAGGAATGACTGGAACTGCGTCATAAGAATGTTCCGGAAGGATGATGCAATGTTGTGCAATTTCCGGAAGGATGATGCAATGTTGCGCAATAAGAACCTTCTGGAGAGAATCAGCACAGGCTATATAAAGCTGCCCAAATGTTTTAGTCTGCAGAGATGCGCTTCGCTGAGAGGATCAAAAGGTAAGTGAATTTATTTTACTTGATAGTAGTATTACACTCCAAGGCAAATAGGTCTGGCTTATTATTATATCAGGGAGTTTAGACCTCATCGCCGATCATAAGTATTTCAACTGCAGATATTAGAAATATTTCATCATCGTGATAATAGAGACTAAACTTTATTCTACCGCTTACACAACGACGACACTCGAATAAATCTTTTATTTGCAGTTTGTTAAGAGGATATTTTTTATCAACGAAATATACTTTCGATCGATCGAGGTCAATGGTAAGTTTAGTATACTTTTCTTGACTGATTGGATTATGAAAATTATTAAATCCTTTTGATAACTCACAGCTTAATTTTTCAAGATAATTGAAATACTCGCTGTTATCAAATTTGATGAGCGAAAGTTTCAGCTTGTCACGATTACTAAAACATATTCCTGATATTTCATTACTAATTTCAACTGTCAACTGTTTTCCGTCTATCGTTAGATATTTGATTTTGCTGTTGATGCTATTTGTCACTGTCAAATTTTCAAACATTATTTCTAAAGTTTAGATAAAATTTCATACCCTAGTCGGAGAAGATGATATCAAGTATAGATCTGTCATCACGACGGTATCCAAGTGCAAACGTATCTACTCCGTTTTCGCAATAACGTTTATCATCAAAATTACTTAAACCGCATTTGATAATAACATCTGTTTCAAGTTTATGATGATTTGTTCGAATAGCCATTGCTCTTATATAACTAACACCGCCGTCGAGCGCGTATTTGTAATCATCAAATCCCATAAACTTTTTAACAAAATCGCGAGGCAAACCTTTTGCTTTTTTTGTCATTTTATTATTGTCTAACAACACGGCATACATTTTACTTCGCAATCCAATAAAGTATTTGATGACGTTCTAGTTCAACTCGTCCTTAAATTTACCAATAACCTTTTTATTTGTGTCGTCATGAAATTTACTATCGCGAGGGTAATCAGAGAGATCAAACAGATGTCGGTTATCAAAGATATTTTGATAGACCTCCTCACATTCGATTTCATAAACGAGCGAGTCAGTATCAGTAAACAACAATCTACTTGACGGCCACTGATTCTTAACAAATTTGTAATGAAAATCGTACATCAGCCACTTCGACAAATCTAACACAGAAGCTCCAACATAAATCGGCTTATTTAGTTTTAGATTTGTTTTCCGCAGCTGTATCGCGACAAGATTTTCATTAAAAATTTTCATGCTGACAAAATCATCGTCCGACACAAGTTTTTTTCGGCGGTTGATATCATTAACTAGCTCGATGTTTTCTCGTCTTCTAGTATTTTCCATGGTCTTACCAAAGACGGAGTTGTTCATAAGTTTAAAGAAGTTTTTCTCGAAATCAGTTTTCACTAGAGCTCTCCTAGAAGTATTTGAGTTAATATAACCTCTCATCCACGGCGACTGATTAAATTTTAGCACGCGATGAACTTTCCTCAACACAAGACCAGTGTCTATTGCTTGTTTTAAAACTCTGTAATGCAAAACATAATTTCTCTTGTCGAGTAAGTTTGGGACTAGTTTTTTTTACCTTAGAATCTTGTCTTGATGATGCTATTGCTTGTTGCTTTTGAGATAATAAACTATAGTCTATTATCATTGACTCCGCACAAAACGGATAATCGTTATGTAAATCATGTAACGAAACAGGATAATCGAGATCAACTTCAACGAAATAGGAGACATCGTCAGGTATCTTTTTTTCCGTCTCCGCCAGAAATTGGTCATTCGTAATCCAACGAAATCCGCCAAATGGCATTGATTCGCTCATAGAACTACCATATAAATTATTACAATCTAGATAAATGATATACTTCGATACAAGATCAGGGTCGTACTCGCTCATATATTTGTTATTTGCTTTCGAACACTTTTTTGTTATCACGCTAATACCGCCTCTAATACCTTTCTCGATAAAGTTAAACATGTCAACGTCTGTTAGTAACTCTAACTTTACTTTACTAAACTTTAACAGAGCATCCCAAGATAACCCAGGACAAGAGTAATACCAACAAGGATCAAGTCCGTAATTGATATAACTCACTTTCCTAAAGCTTTCAAATACATCCGCGAGTAATAATACATCAGTTTTCAAGTACAAATCATGATAATCACCAAACGTCTTGCAATCAAATTCTTTCCAAATATCTTGTGCGTACTTATACTCGCTATCAGTTATGTTTTCATTTTTTAGTTGCGAATAAAATTTGTCTTTATCAGGTAAAGAAATTTCATCGAATTTGCTCCAATCGTCGAGGTACTCATACGGAAACACTCCCTTTTTTGTCAATAGATTAAATTTATCTCCAAAACAATCTCGTAGGTTATAAAAGTCGCTAACGATGCTGCCATAAATTGCAGGCTGTCAGTGAAACGCAAATTACCTAGCGTAACTGACATATACTTTTCAAAATTATTTTGAATACACTTGATCACATTATCGAGTTTTAAACGAGACTTTATTTCATCATCACCAAAAGCTTCTATTATAATATGACTGTCATATCCTCTTAAATTATGGAGAACAACTGGAATAAAATCTGGAGCATGAAACTTTAAATTATATTTATCATGTGCCGCTCCACGATACTGTCCTGTTAGATGACAATGGTCACGTACTTTTTTTATTATCAGAAACGTGAAAAGCTTTTTCACAAATGTGACAAAATTCTGCTTGTTCGTGATCAGATTTCTGCTGGGTTGTTAATTCTGTCATTGGAACATTTCTTTTTAAGCGTATAAATACATCATCAACTTCGTCAATCAACTGCTTGAGAAGCCAAACAGCCGGATCCTTACCACGATATAATTTAATAGGCTTTGATAAACTCGGATCACTACAACATACTACTTTATACGCTACCCCGCACGGAATATGATTTTGAATTTTTCTCGTACTAGATTGATTAGGATTATTTTCTGCTCCAAGCACAGGCTGTAGAAGACAGTCAAAGTCGACGTATAACACGAAAGGAATTTTTAGTTTGTGATTATAATTGACAAATTGTATCAAATTATTATCGCTAGAAGGCATTGTTATCCGTTGTATATCATTGCAATACTGCAGGTGCCTCTGTAATTTTTCATTATCAGCGCACCCATGTAAACAACGATAACATAAATACTTTTTATTTTTGTCTTTGTTATACTGTCTGCCAACCAGCCCGTTAAAGTTTTTGATCTAAACGTAATGATTTTTATAAAACAGCAAGTTTATTGTCGATTGAGAGACTCTTTCTGAAATATATCTCGGATACACGTTTTCACGCTCATCTAGTCCGAAAACATTTACTGAAATATTATTATTTTGCTTTTCAAACTTTGGTATTTGATTTTCTGCAACGGGAAAGTCAATACCAGTAAAATTCAATCTCGACACATAAGCAAGATACTTGTCAACGCGATCAGCATTTTGTTTTTCTGCTGGAAACAACGCAGAAAGAATAGCCCACTGAAAACATTTTTGATCAAAGTAGTTTTTCACGTTTATACAACATTTTTTATTTTTTATTTTTTGTGGTAAGCCAACATCTGCGCCGCTACCGCGTAATACGTTATATTTCATTGTATGAAATAAGATTTCAGAAATCATTTCAAACTTCCAGCCCGAACCCAGTTCAGTAAATTCTTCTATCTTTTTCCAGATTTCCTGGTGTATTTCTTCGGCTAGCAAACGCATATTAGTTCCAAGCAAAACACGTCTTGACTTTGCGTTAATATAAGGGTCTGCAAAATCATTGTCAGTCGATTCGTCTGCTACAATCAGCTTTGAAAATATAACGTGATACTGTACTAGTATTCGCAAGCCACTGTGTTTTTCAAGTTTTACGGTTGGTTCTAATAAATGATAAAGATCAGTTGCAATAAAATTTACAAGAACGATTTCTTTATCAAACCTATAGCTGTTGTCAAATCCGGCAAAGGCGGTCGCTATTTGTGTAGGTTTCCCCATGAGACTTTTTTTTAGCTATATCACGTAACTGCAGCATTGTTATATAATGTAGTATCATATCTCTAATTGATTGTTCGATCGATAACCCACTGCGCGCCAGCTGAACAATCAATCAGAGATACAAAATTGCTTATAGTATAATGGCACAGAATTTCGCAAGCGAGAAAGAACACTATTAAGTTCACCCTGTTTTCAACGAGTACGCGGGAAATATGTTAGGATCAGTGATTCGCGTGAGATATCAAAAACCGATTGGCAAAGCAACACCATGTTTAAGAAAGATTTTATTTATACGACGTTATTCTGTGATGAAATTCCAGAAGGACAACGTGTATATCGTGTTAACGGCGCGGTTACCGATGACAGCATTGAAAACTTGTCTTTGCAAAACGAATTTCAACCTCACCCTGTGTTTGATTTGTATGAGGCCTCTGAAAAAAGGAATTATTCGACACAGAGAAACGAAAAAACTGATAGGAAAAATGCACAATAGCGGATATCTTAGAATAACTGTCAGAGGAACACTAACAGATCGAGTTGGTTATTATAGCCATCGTTTTGTTTACGAGACATTTAACAGACCAATATCAAATGATTTGGTTGTCGATCACATTGATAAAATTAAAACAAACAATCGTCTGGAAAACCTCGAACTTGTCACGTCAAAAGAAAATAGTAGACGAAGTGGTAGTAGAAATAATTTCAAAAATCCTAAAAGACCTATCATTGCAGTAAATTTTGAAACTAATGAAACCAAAAGATTTCCTTCAATCTCAGCTGCTGCCAGATACTATAAGATAAATCCAGCTGTAATAAAATTTGTAGCAGACGGGGTAACTAAATCAGCTACATCAATGTCAACTTTTGACAGGATCGTCTTTAGATACGATGATTAATTATATTTTCTAACTCGGTTTTGGTAAGACAGTTGTGAGCAAACATTAGAACATTATTTTTGTTAAATTTCAGCGTCATTACTGCTCTATCATTAAGTTTACTTTTTTCTGCCGCTGTCAGGAAAATTTTGTTAGATTCACCTTGCATAACACTAACGTCAACAGAATAAGAACTGTAACCCGACAAGCATTTTCGCACTGCCTCAGCTAATTCTCCGTAATTTAATATAGCGACCCTCTGATGATGCTTTATTTCGTCAGTCATTCTGTTATATAAATTAGATAAAAATATATTATAATATTAATCTGATGAAACTACTTGCTGATATATACACGGACGACACGGTAGTTGATGATAATTTTATACCAAAATATAACTTAATCTCAGAAAAATCTGCTGGCTATTGTGAAGATGATATTTTATTTAACAGCGACGACGAACAAGACGAGATTGTAGGCGACAGCGTCGCTGTCGTTGACAAGAAAAATTACAGCAGACCAACTACTGGACGATATAATGTTAAGTATCATATTGCTAAAAAAATAATAAAATTTAATTTTACTGTCACAGAGCAACAAGTGTTTTGGCAGCTAATAAAATCTTTCTTAAACACAAAAATAGCTGGCCAGCAAAAGAGCATAAAATTGGATTTCATATTTGCTAAGATATTTAACCTAATGACGATCTCTGATGATCGCAGACAATATCTAATATCGTTATGTAAGTCTGTAAAATGTAAATCCGTCAAACGTAAGTATGAGGGAATTTCAGCAACTTTTTGTCCTAATGCAGTACCAGCTGTGCAAGCAAAAGCTTTACCTGCGTCAAGTGCAATTGGTGCTACTTTGCGTGCAATTCCTGGAACATTTTCAATAATTTTTGTAAATATATTTCCAAAAAATCCTCCAACGATTTTTCTTCTGTAAACTTTCTTTCGCTGTCTCATTTTATTATATCAAGAAGGTTGTACAAAAATCTATGCCGATGACGTAAGTCATTGCGCGCGTAGGTGTAAGTAATAAGTAACAATCTCGTCATTCAAATTCAACTGTCTACCGAACTGGTCTGTTAATTGCATTGTTATACTCGTTATTTGATTTTCAGGAGTAATTGGATAATATATTATTTGTCGAGGAGTAATTTGCATTATCGACCCTGGTGGGACATCAGGTGAAAAACTGTAGATTGTTCGACCCTGGCTACCTCTAGCTGAGTAGGAGAGTAGGACCCAGATGCGATAGAACAATGAATCAATATTGTGTTTACGTCAGTTATGTTCACTGGCAGGTCACCGTCATATGATACACTTTGTTCTGTAACACTGCCGTACTGCTGGTTCTTAAAGCCTAACAGCGATGCGATACTGCTTGCTGGGGAGAAATCGATTATCAAATTATTTTTTAGTGTAATTCTAGCTCGTAGCGTATTATAGTTTGGAACAAGCTCAAAATTTCCCGCAACACCAAAGGTGCTGATCAGCTCTTTTATCGTTTTATTAATATCGGTCACGTTATATGCTCCTTGTGGTATTTTGACTGATGTCCCGGAGCTTTCACTCCGAGCCCCAGACTTAAAGGTAAAGTCATCGTTTAAACCTTTTTTTACGTTTGACATAGAATGCCATAGTGTAGCAGAAATTAATCCAATTTCGTACTGTCTACTCTCTAGTATTATTGGCGGATTGTAGTAGACGGAAAAGTTTGCGCTGTCACTTGTTGTCTGTGAGGAATCAAGTAACAAAGTTGTCGACATTATATAAGATCGCCTTGATTAAATTAAATCAAGGTGTACAATTTCGTACTCGGACGAGGCTAGTAATCTGCTCGATCTAAGATGATCTAGTATATCAATAATTTCGTTGTCGATTTCAGTGCTTTCATTACCTGCTCCCTTGGACGATATTAACAGCAGTAGCCTGTCAACTATATCTGCGTTTGATGTAAAAACTTTAATGCCAGATCCGGTGGTTTCTCTTTCCTCTGGTAGTCTTTTATCTCGATTACTTTCGTTTACATTTAACAGTCTTTTAAAATTCCGGCCTCTAGCATAACCTCCTGGTTTAGTTCTGTACTGATAAGCTGTTGTGCGTAAAGTCTCAGCAACAACTCCGTCTCTTATTTTATGTGACAGAGGTACGAATTCTTCCTCTTCTTTAGCATTTTTAATTTCTTCATCAGCGCTTACAAATTCGTTATATACTTTTCTTAAAATACCTATCAGTTTATTGTAATTATCTTCGGGCCAATTTCTAATGTTGTTAAGATCATCTAGTTTTTCATTTTTCAAATATTTTTCAATAAATCTATTATACTCAGCATCATCTATTTTTTCCCTAGGTTTTTTTTCTGTAAAATTTTATCTGACCTTTAAGAGACATGCCTTCCAAGATACTTTCTTGCATCATTCTTTGATACTCAATTAATTCCTTAGTTCGCTCTGACACATCTTCTATCATCTTTTTTAACTCAGCTGGATTAACTGTCATTCTTGCTATCGCATGTTGAAGCATAAGAGGATTGTTCATTAACCTGTCAAATTCAGCTTGTCGTGCAACGGGATCAGCAGTATGTCTCACAAGTTCAGTTACAATTTTTCTGGTTTCTTCTTTTGGTTTTTCTCCGAGTAAACCTAACAGGCCTTTTTCTTGTATTTTGTTTAGTTCTTCTGCAGATATTGTTGATACTTCTGGCTGTTTTCCAATTAGCGTTTCAGTAACAGGTTTAAGAAAACTAGCGGCTGCTTCTTCTGCTTTAACTTGCCCTTGGCGAGCTTCTTCTACTTTTTTCTTAAAAGCAGCTCGAGTTGTAACAAATTTCTTTAGTAATTCGATTCTTTGTTGACGTTCGTCCATTATTATTTTATACACGTGCTATAAAATTTACCTAGAGAAATGTATCAATACAACAACGAAACATCTTAGCCTGATCACGTGCGAGTTTATCAAATAAGAAAAAGTTGTATTTGTCTTTGGTTGCTTGATGATATAATTCAATCAATTTATCTTTTGTTACGTCACCGCACTGCTCGTTTGCAATATTTCTCACGTCAACATTATCTAGTCCGGGAAATAGTATAAAACATCCCGTATTTCTCCTGATAAATCTGTCAACGTTGTAAAATCCCTGAGCAAGGTAGACAGAATTACATCTTTTATGACGTGATAGTGAAAAGTACGATCTTATTTTGTTCATCTCTTCGTTGTTTAGCGGAATATCGTCAAACACAACTATTTTATGTTTAGACGAATCAAGTTCATTTACTGGAATTAATTCCTCTGGTTGCCTGATCATAAATACATCATCACCGGCATTAAGCTCATCACGAAGTTTGCTGTTATAATCGCTCAATAATTCGTATTTATCCTGTTGTGGGTTAATTGTGTAAATATATACTCGATCGTAGTTGAAGATGCCGTTGAGTAAAAGATTTAATAATAGATTTGTTTTAGCAGACCCTGTACGACCAACGATGAGGTAGTGGCAGTCTGGAAGTTCATTGTTATGTTGGTGTTTGATTAGCCTTTCTATATCAAAATTTAATATCGACATATTATAAAGTAAGTTGACATAAAATTGTCAAACAATAAACAAATAATGAGCTATTACACAAAATTTGGAACAATAATAAAAGATCCGTCGACCGATGTTGTTAGTACAGACGGCAGTATTGATTTATCAAGTTACTTAAAGAAATCTGGTGACACAATGAAAGGCAATTTGTTCATGTCAAATTAACAAGTATTAGGTTTAGAAACAGCATATCCACCAATAAATGTCGCTAATACACAAGCCGTTAGTTATGCACAACTAAAATCTGTCGATGACAGCAAGTTGTCGCTGACAGGGGGAACTTTAAGGGGTAACTTAGATATGTCAGAAAAAAAAGTTGTAGGCTTGGAGACTGGGTATCCGCCGGCAAACTTAAATCAAACTCAAGCGGTAAGTTATCTGCAGTTGAAGTATGTAGACGGCAACAAGCTTGACAAAACAGGTGGGATACTTACAGGTAATATTAATATGTCAGGTAAGAAAATTATTGGGTTGGAAACTTCATACCCACAAGCAAATGCAGATAATACGCAAGCGGTAAGTTATGCGCAACTAAAATTAGTTGACGATAACAAACTTAACAAAGCCGGTGACACAATGGCAGGTAACCTGGTAATGAGTAATAACTCCAAAATAACTGGATTACCAACAACCTCGCCACCAGCTAATGATACTGATGCTATTAGTTATAGCCAGTTAAAAGAAGAACTTGCCCCGTATCTTAGACGATCCGGTGGGGCAATGTCAGGTAATATAAACATGAGAGACAAAAAAAAATAACTACGACATATGTTCCAGTTAGCCCTAATGATCTGACAAATAAAGCGTATGTTGACAGTCTGTCTAGTGGTATAAAAACGAACTAAAAACAATGTTGGATATATTCCAACACTTTATAAGGCAAGTGACAATCGAGTTGGGTTTGAGGTAAGCGCATCAGCATATTATCCTGAAAATTATCCTTATTACGCTTTCTCTGATAGACACGAGTGGACGACAAACGGAGAAGTTGAAAATTTTTGGATCAAAATTAAATGTCCCACTGCAATTGCTATTTGGCAATTTCATTTGGGAGGTCGATTAAACCTTAGCGTTGGCCGAATTTATAATTGGCAATTGGAAGGATCAAATGATGATATCGACTGGACAACATTGTATAGCACAACAGACACTTACATTACAACAACACAATATTTTACGATTCCGACTGCAAATACTGTTAACAAGTACTTATATTTCCGGGTTCATGTTTTCGCTGCTGAACATCCATTTCCAGGACTGACATCATTTCAAATATACACACTCGATGATCAGATATGATCATTGTGATCAAATTTAATTTATTGCTATAAAATAATGTCAGAACCACCAATTGTAACCGTTGCAAGAGAATTTTATGATTTTATTCTTAACCGCGGAGTATCCATTTGGGGTGATTCACTAGCGGCACGTATAATAAATACCAGAAAAAATTTTGCAATTACAATGATAAATTCTCCATTGTCAGATGAAGAAAAATTTTTCATTCTTGTTATGTATATGAGAGGACCACAACTGTTGAAAGCTATAGAAAAATTTAATGCGACAAACAGATACTGTCATCCTGATGATTGTCTAGGAGAACAAAAACAAGTTGAAATTATATTTAGAAAAATATTGCTCGAGTTTAATCTTGGAAATTTAGATTTGATAATAAAATCGGACTTAGTAAAATCACGAGCTTACGATGGAAGAGAAGATGAAAAAAATCGAGTAAACAATAGCCATGATAATCTCGACAGACTAGCAGAATCTAAAATAATGGGAATAAAAAGAAGCAAAAAGTTATACAATAGTTTTGCAAAACGAAACATTTTTAGATATCTCGGCATGTACTACCATGACAAAGAAACCCTAATTAAAATCGTTACTATGACACCAGACCTCGAGTTAAATATTAAAGTGTACGCAAACGCAATTATGCCAATGATACGTAAAAAAAGACCAAGAATTTGATCCGATTATTGTTGACAAATCTCTCAAAATAATCAAAGATTTTGATGATGAAATTAGTGATCTTAATGATATTGAGCGAGAAAAGTTTTTTGATAAAGTCGATCAAGCAGGTTTTTTAATAAATTTTGATTCTTATTACGACATAGGTGAAGCAGATGATATTCCATTTCCATCAATCCAGCGCTCTAGACAATTGTCATTACGAAATTATTACAATGAAGTAGAGAAAATACTCACAAAACCATATGAAAAAATAAAGCCAGGAGTAGCTTCTGCTATTCGTCTGGACACAATTGAACGAAACATACTGCGAAAATTAATGCTAGCAAATTTCGTAGTCGCATATGCAATTATCAGACAACATCTTGTTCTCAAAAATTTCACGTTAGATCAGTTGAGTTTAGTATTAGGGTATATTGATGAAACAGAAAGCGATTGCAGTAATTTGGTAAATGAAACAGATTTGTATGAGAGTGAAGTAGGAAATGATTTTGATTCATACACTTGGTTAAAGAAAAATGAGGTACTAATAGATAAACGATATAATGATACTTCGTCAGATGTTTATGAGAAATACAGAATTTTTATAGCTGATCCTAACAATAATAAGTTCCGCGAGTTTCTTGATTCGATTGCTGGTACCAGAACTTTTGTCTTTGTATAAAATATTGTATAATGAAAAAACAGATTGTCGATTTCAATCATATATCAGAAGATATTCCAAAACAAGATGTTGACGCTCTAATGCAATATTATAAATTTTATCATAAAACCCTCTGGTGCGTGAAACAGTGTTATAGGTATTAAAATAGAATGCTTCGAGTAATATCGTACTTCCCATTGTTAATGACTAGCTCTGGTATAATCTCAAGTGGAGCATTATTAAATCCATTTTTGTTAATTATTTCTGGTATCGGTGTCTCTCTTTCAACGGCATGTAAGAAGATCGAACCCAAGCTTGAGACCAAAAAAAAATACTTGTAAGATAGCTAGTATTACTTATAAAAAATTACTTGATCAAATACTATCTCATTTGCGAGGTGTAAAATATGATATGGACGATTTAATACTCGAGTTTCGTATTATTGACAGTTACCTTTGATCCTCTCAGCGAAGCGCATCTCTGCAGACAGAACACTTGGGCGGCTTTATATAGCCTGTGCTGATTCTCTCCAGAAGGTTCTTATTGCACAACATTGCATCATCCTTCCGGAACATTCTTATGACGCAGTTCCAGTCATTCCTAAACACAGCAGTGTATTTTTAGACATTTATCGATCGCCTCGGAATGTAAAAATAACCTGTTCTATCACTAGCTATCACCTAGTTCCTGGTCTAAAATGTGGTCTCCGAGTCAAAATCAAACACAGAAGCCTCGGAATGTGAAAATAAATGTTCTATCACTGACTATCACCTGGTCCCAGGGTCTTTGAGCCAAAATCAATGATAGAAGCCTCGGAATGTAAAAATAAATGTTCTATCGTTGGCTATCACCTGGTCCCTAGTATAAAATAGGGTCTTTGAGCCAGAAACCTAGTTTTCCCCTACTACTCATGCTAATTGTTTGTAATTTGGAATCACTTTTATCCGTTTACTATAAAACATCACATATCTGCACACATAAGCTTTTCTGTTGAGATGACTGCCTGAGATAATCGCTGATATTCAGAATCAACATGTAGGAAATAATCGTCTCTCTGGCAAACCACAGAGGTGAATCAGTACCTTTATGGCGGACGGTCACGTGATATGAATATGGTCGCGCCTATGGAAACAAAAATAGAAAGGTCTATAGTGGGTAGTGGAAACAATCTGTATGGAAAAAAATAGAAAGTTCTATAGTGGGTAGATGGAAACAATATGTATGCTTGTTGTTAATCATTTGATAGATATAGCGGGTAGACAAAAACTATCTGTATGCTTGTTAATCTTTAGATAGATATAGTGGGTAGACAGAAACAATCTGTATGTTTTATATTCATTAGGTAGATATAGGGGTAGACGGTAACAATATATATGCTTGTTGTTAATCCTTCAGGAATTTTTACACGCTTGTTTTTTTTTTGGGGGGGGGGGAGGAGGTCTTCTTTTTCTGATTTTATTGTTAACCCTCTTCAAGATTCCACTGAAGGTTCTAGTGAAAGTGTTAGGAAGACTTATGTGCGTCTGACCTGGTAAAAATCTGAACAAATGCCAACTTTGGTATAAAAGTATACATCAGAAAATCGAAAGTTAATTTTGGGTGATACATTTTTCCTCACACATTCTTTTAATTTAAACGCTGCTCTTACTTTTTAGCAGTTGAATCCCAAACTGAAACAACATACTTTTAAAATACCGTCCTGTACCGCCAATGTAATGAACACAGGCAAAGACTGGTCATGGGATCATGTGGCACTGGATAACATTGGTATGATCAGTGATGTTGTACAAACAAATACAGACCGACTATTTTTGCTTCCAACATAATTGTATTTCCATTAAAATATAAATTAAATCACAGATCGAAACTTCTTGTATAAAGATGCAAATCAGTACAAAGTTTATAACGGACTAGATCCAGTTTTACATGATCAAGTCTGTGCCTTATTAAAAAATGTAACCGGTGTATGTATATTTTTACAAGAGGGATGTTTACGTGTGGGATTAAACTGCTCCAGAAGTAAGAACTGTGTCGAAAATGAAAGAAGTTATGCGAACAATGTACCATTCAAGAATAACTTGCAGTTTTCTGATGTAGACCTTCGTACCTACATTCAAATTAGTTAAAATGTTAAGCAGGTCAAACGCACACAATTTTCCATAGTACCTTCTTTAGAACTTTCAACGAGAGTTCAACAATAAAAATCGAGCAACAAGTAATTTCGCACAGAAATCCGCAAAGTGATGAATTTATTGTTTGAGGCCTTGTCATTCACTTCAATGAAAGGGATAGAAATTTCACCCCCCAAAAATGTTTATTTTTTGGACTGTCCATATCATTTAGTTTATGAGTTCGATAGTTACAATCTTTATCGTCTTACACTATATCTAGAGCAAATATCATAATTCACCGATGCATCGATTATATCGAATCAGCTTATAGATCCAGATATGTATACAGGAGGTAAAGAGCCTAAGTGAATATAGACTTGATACACAAAAAAAGCTAGTGAAATGTAGATCAGTCATCTTCTTTTGCTGTAACAATGGGGTACTAATATATAGTTTGCTAATTCAGGTATGAACCCAGGCTAGTGGAACATAAAATATAGGTCTCAGTGACCAAATTTTGTGATGATGTTGTAGTACTCATCAAGAATGCATACACCGTCTTTGGTGATTCTAGCAATAACCCAGCGTGAGAAATATGCTTAAATCAAGTTTCATGACAGTACATCTATGAATTGTTCTCGGGCAATTCAGAGACAGACAATTGGAAGCTGCCAATTAGGAGACAGACGATTCGGTGGTGGACATTTCGGAGAATGGACAATTCGGAGAGGGGGGCAATTCACATATAAAAACACGATTAAATGATTTGAGGGTTCTTTTTAGTTTGGTATACAAGTCAGTGCTTTCAGTATACGAATGTACATTTCAAAATCGACATCGTTGTTTTAGTTGCCTGCAAACCCAGGTTCTTGGGAAAAAAATCCAAGGATACAACGAACACACATTGATTTATCTAATTTCTTCTCCTTTAGATTTTTCCCATGTCGATCAGCATACATGTCGCAATGCTTCTTTCTCCAAACAAACTTATCGTTGATCGCAATCGTACTCCCACATTTCAATGACTTGATGTTCTTGATTTTCTAGCCTCGGTGATGTTGGTATGTTTGCTCGTACAATGGTGAACTCCGAGGAAGGACTTTTCAAGCTTCGTTGAGGAAAACAAGTTGGACATCTGTGAAATAAATATCACTGGAATTCGCAGAGGATCTAAGGGTTTTCTGAATCCTAGCCATCCACAGAAAGACTTCCAAATTTCTTTTCATCACTGTTTTAAGCAAGGTGTATTCATATGTCTTCACTTTCACACAAGTAATGGAACCAGCGCAAAGCTTTGACGGAGTATCGACGGCTGGTAGTGAGACAGGATTGAAGAGGCATGATGGCTAGTGTGTCCTCATTAATGATCTTCTTTCGATAGACTAATTCACACGCTTTAGTAATGGTAAAAGCTTCCTTCAAAGGATCAGTACCGCCATGATCCAGAATATTTGTCGAAATTTTCCACGATAGCGTCGTAAAATGTCCGCGTCAGATCGGCAACATTTCGACACTTCTTCTTGAAGTCAAACGGGTTTGAAGAGTAAGTTTGGTCCACATAACATCTGGATTGTCATGTACAGCTGCTAGATTAATAATATGGACTGGGCACCTACTGTTCGCTTCTAAAGACATTTTGATGCACGTATTTGAAAACTAGTCAAAGCGTGAACCATCATGTTGTGAGAGTGACCACTCAAATATGTTTCTCAGGTTATGTTAATTCATTGGTTTGATAAGTGTCCTGCAGCCAAGTTTACCAATTTGATGTGTAAAGGGTCCCAAGTTGTTGTGTAAAGCATCCCAAGTTGATTTGTAAAGCATCCAGTCGAGCGAGTTCTGTGCTTCGTAATAGAATGAATGTTCTTCTTAACAACTCATGATTACCAATCCTAGCCAGAATAGCAAAGCCTCAATTGATATTCGTATAGGTCAACGAAGGAGACGTATTGGAACATCAAAAGAGGCCGACATGTGCATGGTCACAAGTTGTTTGGTGAAATGCAGTAGAAAATTCATTGATGAAAGACGAACACGTAAGAAATATTCTTATTTGATTTTTTTCTTAATAACTATTTAAAAACAAAACCATTTTGTATAATACACAGGTTATGATTAGTCCATTTAAGTTTTATCAAACTTGGAGCTAGATCAATGCATACTAATGAAGTAATCTTGCATTTATATCATCGACATCTCGAAGACGTTTGCTAATAAGCAAATTCCACTCATATTACTAATGTGATCCCACATCTCACTGGCTGGTGTTGTTACCACCCTGAGAGATATATTTATAATCTTATTTTGATGAAACTTGGAATATGGATTTATATCCAGATATCAGAAGACAGTATTAATGAAGCTATCTTATATCTGATTAGCTGAGCTAGCCTCAACTCTGGAGACCATATTTCTATTACGATTTTGGATCAAGCTTGAATTATGGCTTATAACATCAAGTTCTCGGAGGAATTCAAAGATGATGAAGTTCCATGCATATTAATGACGTAATCTTGAATCTGAATGTCTGAGCTTGGTACTAGTCTGAGCTTGGTACTACTCTGAAGACTTATTTCAAATCCAATTTTGATAAAACTTCGTAAATAAACGTACAGATTGAGTATCTCAGAAGGATACAATTATGAGTGAGATCCATGCATATTAATGATGCGACAATGCATCTGATTGGCTGAACTTGTCAAAGCTTTTCGAATCAAAACTAGCAAAAGGACTTAAATCATCAAGATATACAGTGAGTTTGATTATAAGCAAAATCGCGCATATTATTGAGGTTATCTTACAACTCGCATGGTGAGCTACGTACGATTGAAAAGACGTTTGGTTTGGTGCTTTGCGGCACAGCAACACAAGTTGGTTATTTAATACCAAGGCAATTGTATTAAAGTGCCTTGCCCAAGAACACACCACGGTAGCTGAAACAGGCTAGTCAGATGGTAGGATTTGAATATGCATCCTTTCGGTCGTGATTCCGGCACGCTAACCACTGAACCACCACAGGTTACACTTAGGAGACCGTGTTTCAGACATGATTTGACGAAATTTCCAGAAGAAGGCTAACATCATCAGATGATCATTAATCTTTTCATGAGTAAGATCCGTTTATATTTATTATGTGTTCTTGTATTTGATTGGCTGTTGTTGTTTTTACCATAATAGTGACTGCATTTTGATGGGATTTTTATCAAATCTATCAATAGGCTTATACCATTCTAATCTCTGCTTGAGTATGATTAGATTGCAATGACTTGATCTTGCATTTGATTGACAGGGCTAGTCAGTAATCTAGCAACTATATTTCATATCAGATTTTCATCAAACTTGTTAAGTAGTCTCTAATTATCAAGATGCTGGACGACTTTGATTATAAGCAAATATTTATGAGGTAACCTTTGATATGATTAGCACAGCTTGTTTCTCTTTGGAGACTGACTTTCGATTGACATTTGCTTTATCTTAGTAATTAAATTAATGTCGTCATTGTCTTAGGTTGTATTACAATCGAAATCTGCACGTACTGATTCGTCGAGCACTAAATGGATGGAGACTATATGTCTCGTACAGTTTTGATGGGTTACTAGCAAAGATCTTGGATGAATTTCATTATGAGCAAAAGGCTACGCATGCTAATACTGCCTTTATCATCATATATTTTAAAATTAAAATATTAAATATGTAAAATCGACATAATATAAAGTTTCGGAGATTGTTTATTTAGGGTTATGTTCTTACAATCAGACACATCAACACTCTAAAAGCTATATCATGAGGCAGCAAGAGAGTAAAGTGCATTTGATTAAAGACATACCATGCTTGCTGATCCTATCTTATCTGATTTGGGAATCAAACCCACACACTTTCGTCGAGATGCTGTGTCCCATTCTTGTATCTTGTGGATAGATTCTAGATAACAGCATTAAAAGCAACGCTGTAAATGTTCCCAAAATTATTGCATAAACTATGATTCTGTTGATATGTAAGTTCAACATCACTATTTTCTTCATATACTGTATAAACACGTATGCACATCACATAAAATTTTCTTCTCTAGCCAAAGGTCACTGTTCCAATTCGTTCCACACAACCTTTGGCATATCTAGTTAGTGGGTCTCCGGGTGGCTCAGTGATCTAAAGCGCTAGCCCTTACTGATTACTGCCATCTCGCCTTTGTCCGCCTGGGTTCGAGTCTCAGGTGTGGCCTAAGTGATCATGTGAGAAAACTTACCATTAGCTTCCCGTGGGTAGGTTCCTCTTCTCGTGGTTTTCCCCAAGTTCTTCCTCCATTAGTTATACTGGCTGCCATGTATAAACTATCATGTACTGAAAAATGGCGTTAAGCCCACAACAACAAATTCTGGTTTTGCTGAATCTGTATCTAATGCTCTGCCATTTGATTAGATGCAGCTGAAAGAAATTGATCCAATCAGACCTCCTGTTAAATTTAAATTGGGAGATTGCTATGAATAACCATAGCAGTTCCGTACATAGACACATGTTGCATGCAAGTTTCTCCATTAAAAACATTTCAAAGAATATTTTTTTTTTAAATTTCGAGTCGATGCTTGTTGACATTGTCAAATCGCCATATTAAATACCAAACAGGCGATGTAACGAGCTCTCTCATTTGTTAATAGGGCAGGCTATGAATTAGGCGGATGTGACGCAACATCGTGTTTGTGAGTAAATGACATCAAATTAATTTTATAGCCGCAGGATGAACTGGTAACGTGTCCTATTGATTGTGTGTGTGTGTGTGTGAGAGAGAGTTAACGTGCTTGTCCTTAAAGTTCCATTTTCTAGGTCGAAATTTTAGTTTGTATCTGTCGGATTAAACAGTAGTGGTTAAAGTCATTTTCTATGTCGAGGTTTTAGATTGTGTCGTTTGAATAACACGGCGATTGTTGAAATTTCAATGTCATACGTCGAGAATTCCTAATTTGCGTATTGGTTCAAAGAGTTTACGTTGAAAGTTCCATTTCATATGTTGAGTATTTAGATTTCATCTGTTGAATTACACAGCGCTGGTTGAAAATTCGATGTCCAATGGTGTGTTTTTAGATTGTTTCTTCTGAATTACACGGCGGTTGTTGAAAATTTAATGTCATATGTCGCGAGTTTCAATTTAACATGTTGAATCACATTGATTGTGCTGAAAATTCCGTTTCGTATGTTGAGTTTTTAGATTGTATTTGTCAGAATTGCTATTTTTATATGGTGAAATGATGTGTTTGTGTTAAAAGTAACATTACACAATGTCCACTTTAACAATTCAAAATAATATCAAGTATTAAGACACATCATTCGTGTATTCAATAATGAGGTGCCATTACATTTCATGCATTTACAGTTTGAAAGTTACCATTCACAGGTCGAGAAGTACTATGAACTTCTTCGCTAGAGGTCACTCTCATAAACGATCGCGTTTTTAAACAAGGAGGCTGCTTCTCGTTGCTGTGAAATTCAACAGATGAAATCTAAATTTTCGCCATGTGAAATGGAACTTTCATCACAAACAGTTACATTCAACGTGTGAATTAGGGATTCTCGACATATGATGTTGAAATTTCAACCACGGCTGTGTAATTCAAAATATACACTGTAGACGTCGACATAGGAAATAGAACTTTAAACCACCACTGTATAACCCAACATATAAAATCTAAAATCTCGATCTAGAAAATGGAACTTTAAGGACATGCAATTTGATCCAACACGTGATATTGGATTTCTCGACATACGACATCGAAATTTCAACTGCAACTTTCTCCTTGGATCAGCGTTTTTTCCGCTACGGCGCCTCATAAGATAGCACTGTCTTGATCATCTTCGAACTCGAAGGACGAATCTGTATCTGTATTTGTACTTGTACGTAGCAGAGACCAAAACCGGTATCTTACTATGGGGAGAGTTCGCATCTTAGTTGGTCTTGTGAAGTGCTGACTTAAAAGCTTCCAACTGACTTGGCGCTCACAATACTCTTGTCCAGGTAGTTCCACTGTATAACAGTTTTAAAAGAAGAGAGTTTCTAAATTGTTTAGTGCTCAACATATAACAACAAAACATGTAGAATTATTAGTGACATGATTTTCTACAAAAGTTTTAGTTCCAAAGTCAGCGTAAGATTTAGATTTTGTGTGTCTTTTTGGATGAATAACAGTGAAGATACACGTAAATATGAGATCATATAAACGCCAGGATATATCGTGATTCAACGAACTAAAACCAGATTGAAGGTGGAAGGACGAAGGGGAGAGGAACAATGAACTCCTCAGTGTAACTGATAAACTTTATTCATATTTGACACAATGTAAAGTTGGCAGAGTACAGTGTTGACGGTGTTGAATGCATTGGGCAAAATTAATTAAATACAAACTATTATAAGCTCTCTCTGTTTTTATACAGAAATATAAATATATTCTAACACAATAAGACCACATGCTTTCATTATCTGTAGGTGCAATGCAATGAACTCTTTACAAAAGTGAACAACACATCATTAAATTAAGGATAACATATGACTGCAAGTGTTACATGGCAAAGAATTTATTAAATAGCCAATCATGTAATTTTGTTCTTGAAATAGTTAAAAGTGTTTGTGAACATATATTTAAAAGCATCAACAGTTAATGTGATTATAACAGTTTAAATGATTCATGAATAAATGATGGACACGTCTACCCTATTTCGTCTTTTCTCATAACAGGAAAATTATTTATAATTGATTATAATTTGAACAGAAAAAACTTTTTCTGGTTTATGATGAGAAGAAATTCGTCGTCAACCATTCAAAATTATAAAAGTACTGCAGCATCTTCTGGTTAAATGTTGACTAATAATGCAACACTTCATGACATGTTAAGGTTTGTGTCCCTTTTTGGTTACTACACCATGTTTTTTGGCCACACGACTTCAAATGAGAACAGCATAAACGTTTATATCCCTTTTTGATTTTTTACACCATCTTGTCCATATGACCTCAAATGAGAAAAACAAACTGTCTATGGTTTTTGTCTCTTTTTGAATGTTACAGCATGCATTTTGGCCACAAGACTTCAACATCAGAACATCAAGCAAAATCTTCTCAGTGATCGAGTATCTTTAATTGCAGACAGGTAAAAATATTTAACTGACCGCCACTAGAACAAACAACTTCACCAAAAATTAACTACAATATACAGTCTAAACTGTGTTAATTATTTGAAGTCATAAGACCAAAAGTACATAATGTAACGACAAAAAATGGCAAATAAACCTTAATAAGCCTTAAGATGTTTTCATCCAGGATCTCGTTATACAGTCGACTACTACTGCAGTTTTCCCTGTGGCACCTGTCTAAAAAATAAATTGAAATGTTTTTTTTAAATCAAAATATGAATTTTCTTGCTGGATGAAATTCAGTGCAACTTCTACATGACACCAATGTGAATAAGTTCTATTTCCATTGAGATAATATTTATAAATCAAACTTTATAAGAGCCTGCTATCATTACAAACGTGTATTTACACTTACTTATGACGTGTATGTATAAATGTATACAAAGGTCACATAATGGTGGCAACAAGCTTGCTTGAATAACTTACATCAATATGAGGTGCATAAAAATCAAGATATCAACAGTTTAGTACCAAAACAATCCTGTATTTAACAAAGTGTGATATTACAAATTGAATATCTGAATAAAAACGGGAGAAAATAATTGACAAAGTCAAAATGCAAGTTAAGTACAAAGCTAAAGTGAATGCCTGTCAAAGTGAGTGTCATACTTCTCACACAGACCGAAGGTAGTGTGTGTCTGGGTTGCTGCATTTTGTATGGGTCAAATGGTTCATCAGAATATGTTAGATTCATGACATATGGTGACCTGCTGTTATGAAGGCAAACCAATAGTTCATCCAATACTGCTCCACATCTATGACTAATATTTAATGAAGCATTTTTGAACTTTCTGAAACACTGCTATAGATTTTCTCATTTGACCCCTAATGTGCTCTCTCTGACTGACCTTGATTTAAAAAACCCAAGAATTTTCATGTAAAAAATTAAACTCCTTTGTCATCAGTTTGAGGCACGACAAGCACATTCTGTTATTTTTTTCCCCCCATCTACCTTGAAGAGGTCACAAAACTTCACAATAATGAAATCTATGATCATCAAGACAAAGCTTCAAAGTTACTGGGTAGGCCTGTAAAGCAGAGTTTCACTTTTCTATGACAATGGGCAGAGAAAGTGCAAAAAAGGGTAAAATTACTGATCAGAAACCTTGACATTGAAGATAAAACCTTGTTGGTAATACACAAGATGCCTTTAAATGGTGAAGCATTACGTGTATCATGGTTCATTCCTGTACTTCAAAAAGCTGTCATGAGAGAAAGCAGAAAGAAAACAAAAGACACTGACCTGTGAGTTCAATTTTAAGGACAAGACCTCTTATGTGCAATGCAACACATTGCCCAGTTAAAATAAGTATACCATGCATCATCCATTAATATTAAATAGCTCCCAAGTTAGAAAGCAGAATGAAAAAAATGGGACTGAAACCAAAAATACCGACCTATGACCTTAAAGAGCGGACACCCCAATGTAGGCATGTGACACGTTTTAGTGATGACATACAGCTATACCAAGTCTCATCCATTCATCTCAAATGGCTTTGAATTAATGAGTGGGGAGGACAGTTTGATGGAAAATGTAAAATACTGAACCATGCATTGATGTTGAAGATTGAATGATAGTTCAGCATATAAAACACTGACCTTGATGATAAGACCCCTAATGTGGTACACAAAATGAGCCTGTTAATGATGACATATATGTAATACCTTACCAAGTTGCTTCCCTTAATCTCAGACCATTCTAATGTTATAGAGTGGGGAAAAAAGTGATGGAAAATATTGACCCGTGAGACCAGAAGGGTGGTTCATATATATATATATATATATATATATATATATATATATATATATAATAATAATAATAATCAAATTTTATCCCTGAATCACAATATGCTTTAAGATTATAGAGTGGAAGAAGAAAGTAACATGGAAAATTTAAAACATTCAGCTTTATTCTTGACACTTTACATTCAAGACAAATGCCCAATGTGGTACTTGACATACAATCAAATGCTGATGTACACATATACAAAGTTACATACCTTGTGCAGATATTGATTTAATTAGCTCCTGCTTTCTACTAAGTTCCCCAAATCCTACGTTTGTATTTGCATTTGACAAAGTTTCTGAAATAAATATACTATAAACTTAAATTACCTTAATCTCTAACAGCTCTAGAGTCACTAAGCCAAAAGGAAAGCACAATGGAAAATTAAAAATACATGTACCTAGTTGTGACCTTGACACTGAAGATAGGAACCCTAGTGTGGCATATTACATACCTTCTGTGGCACTGTACAAGTATGTAAAGTTTCAACCCTTAATCTTAAATGGCTTCAAGAGTTACACAGCAGAAGGAAAAGTAAAATGGAAAATTCAAAATAATGACCCACATGGCTGTGATGATGTACAATCAAACAATGTAAAAATAATGATCCACATTCTAGTGATGATGTACAAGCATACAATATATCAACCCTTAATCTCAAATGGCTTTGAAGTGGAAGGGAAATTTTGATGAAAATGTACAATATCGAGCTTTGACCTTGCCTTTGAAGATAGGGACCCCTACATTATGTATGACATGGGTTCTACTGATGTATAGATATTACCAAGTTTTATTCCTTAATCTTAAACAGCTTTCAAGTACTAGCGGAAGAAAGTGTGAGTGCTGGCCAGATATGCAGATATGATGTTCCCTGCTTTTCTTCTAAACGGCAGGGGACAATAAATGTCTGCCCCAACTGTTGCAAAATTGTCATGTAAGCTACTTTATAAGAGATTCAGGACATGCGTTGTTCGGTTCATAAATATGTAAACACTGGCAGTATAAATGTGAATATTTAATCAGGTCTTGTGACCATCAAGTGTATGCAATTACACCACAATGTGGGTAGTAGCTTACTAACAAGTTTAAAACCAACATGTATAGTTGGAAAATAGGCCATAACTGTACTGAAGTTATCAGTACAAATCTATCTGAATATTTGTGTGTGCAATTTTACAAATAAAAGGTATGCAAAAAAATTTCTTTTGTTCCAGAATTTTCACATACAAGTCTGAGATGGTGGATGTACATTCATATCTTCCAAATTACAGATAGGAGTATATCAAGGATGCCCAACTGCACTTGCAAAATGGATATAAAAGATTATCTTTGGATCAACCAATATTAGCATGGTTACAAATGCTCATGAGAATGAAAAACTATAGATGATATCATACCTATTTAATGTTCACCAGTTCTCTTTAACTGGAAAAAATTTTCTTACAACTATGTCATCTTTAGTGCCTATACCACAGTAACAAGAGACCCAGTGGGCTTGAGATCACTCATCTGGTTGACAAAGACCTACTGGACAAATGCTTGAGCAGTTGGTAAAAAAATATCTCTGTTAGGAGTATGACTTCTGACATTTAAAGGTTTTTCTACTTTTAGTAATTGCAGCCATATTGAATGGTGGCTTGGCATCATTTAAGCAACTTAAAAAGTTGTATGCCATGACATTTTCTGTATCCCATGACATTTTCTGTAAAATCTGGCAAACTTCTCTTTACCAGTTTCTGAGATGAAGCTGTTCAGAGATATTTCTAATTTTAGAAACAATGATAATATTGGATAGTAGATCAGCATCATATATGTAAAATTAAGACTTTTTTGCCAGGATGCTTTCTGTCAAATATAGTCAAATTATTATGAGCAGAAGTAATTTAGTGGCAGCAACTATATTTGATAGCCAATACCCATCCTTTTCGCCAGTTTAAAAGACATTCATGCAAGGACATTTTCTGCCAAATCTGGTCAAATTCTGTTCAGCAATTTTTGAAAAGAATTCATTTTAAAGTTTTTCATTGTTTAGATTTCTCTACTCTGCCAAATCTGGTGGAAATTGGTCCAGTGGCTTCTGAGAATAGCCAATGTTTACAAACATCTGGCTGACAATTCATATCAAATACAGGACCACACTGTAAGTACTCTTGGTCTTGTGAGCCCCAAAACAACCCTGAAATTTTGTAACATATGGACACTACAAGATTTTAGTACCAGTAATTGTCCAAAAGAGTAACGAAAACAAAGAGATCATTTTTAAGAACATTTTGAAATGTGCAATTCATTTTCTAATGTTAATTTAGTTGATAATACATCTTGTAATTAATGGACACAATAAAAAATAAGTAGTTTAAACATGCTGAAATATGGAAAGGATCAAAACAATCTGTGTTTTGTGTACATACGAATGGGAACAGATAGAAAAAGACAAGTAGACAACAGTGAGATAAAGACAGAAATATCACATGAATTAAAGACTTCAAAATGACAACTGCCCTACTAACAGTTTAGACTTTAAATTTTATTCTAGGTGTATATGCTACTACTACACTGGAGATTCTAACCAAATACCATATAAACTGCTTTATCTCAAAAGCTGAAAAATCATAGATGCATAATTTTCTTTGAAAAAATTGCTTAACACAGAATCTATGTACTTTGCCTTAAACCCTAAATATGTAGAAAGAGGAAAATTCAAGCACTGAGACTCCCCTTAAAAAATACCATAATCAATAGGTCTCATCCTTATGTTAACTGCAAGCCCTCAAATGACATTGGTAAAGTACATTGTCTAGAGCTCTAGCTATTACTCAAAAACCACTCTTCTTCCTTCACTTGGTGACCTGACCACTTTAACCCCAAAATCAATCATCTTCTCTCTTACCAAAAGTGTAAGCCATCCACAAACAGGTCAAGATATTAATTTTTGTGCCAAAACCATTTTTCATTTTTCAGTCACAGTGACTGTGACCACTGATCCCAACATGAATCCATTTCTTTCCTATCCCATGTGCTTGCCACCCACAAAGTTTAGACCATGTCTGTGATGTAGAATTACAGTTTAAGCATAGAAACCATTTTCAATCTTTCACTGACATTGACCTTTGACATTTGCACATCAAAATTGATAGACTTTTTCTTGCTCAAAGAGCATGGCATCCACAAAATCTGGTCTAGGTCTGTGATGCTGTACAAAAGGTACGAGCCTGAAATTATTTTATTTTTTTAGTCATATGACCAAAACTCAATAGACTTCTTCTTACACTAAGTGCAAGCCCTCTGCCAAGTCTGATAAAGGAAGATGGAGTAACACTAAAGTAATTGTGTGTAACAGTCATACAGACAGACAGGCAGATTACATCACAACAATGTATACCTGAGAGGACTGATGCTCTACCGTATGAAAAGAATTTGCAGGAATCCAAGAAATGACCATTTCTTCTTATTATCTGCTGAGTGTTGGAACCATCTCTAATATTCCTCAGAGAATAAAAAAAAGACTTTCAACTTGGTCAGTGAGGTGACCACATGGGACATCTGGTCAGACCATCTGGTTTCTAGACCAACTAGACATCATGCATTCCAGAGAATTAGCAATAAAAAGACTTTAAGATGTTTCAGTGAAAACCGATGTTAATTAATACAGCCATCCATTTTGGATGAGTAGCAATAACAAGATTTGCAAGAAGTGTGAGTAGCACCATTTTAAGTTAGGACCAACTAATCTTTTGATGGCTGTGTGCATAAAATTTTCATGACCATCCTCCATTTAACTTAGGCGATAGCAATAACAACCTTGTGCTGAAAGACTGACAGATGTCAGACAACAGGCCATCCCACAAGCTCTTCTGGTCAATGCTGACAACCTTATATTGACATGACTTTCTGGTCAGTAGCAAGGAAAACTTTAACAACGGCAGCCATAGTGGCCATATTGGATGTCAAATCAGAGCCCCTTTCATTTAGGACCAACTAGATATTGTAAGTCTCACTGTGAAAATCCCATGTTGTTATGACCATCCATTATTAAGGAGTGGTGATAACAAGATTTTCAAGCTATATATCTTACTGAAAATAGTTCATTAAAAAAAATGAAGTAACATCTACCCATACTGTAATTAAAATTTGTTATCATACACTACCGATATGTCATGAAAAATGTTCAAAATAACAAAATATAACAAACTAAAAATACACTATATGTATATATGTACAGAACTTACATTGCTGAACTGTAATATGGTCACACATTTCTGAGCGTTTAAAGCAGGAAGGGGAGACAACCAGACTGATTAAGCTTATGAACCTTTATTTGGATTAAAAAAAAACCTGGTGAGCCTGTCAGTGGCTCTAGGAATGGGTTGATATTCTTAAAAAAGTGTATGTATCCTGTTAGATGTATCCATCAATGCATTTCACCTGGTATACCTGGTCTAAATACACTTTCTTTTCACCTTCAGTTTATTTAGATAACAAAAACACAAAGAAAACATTCATGAAGGAAAAAAGAAACAAAACCTTTTTAAAACTCAATAAATGAAGGTATATCTAATGCCTTCTTTTATTAAAAATGTTCCTAATAACTTCTTACCTCTCATTAGACATTTCTAACACACACGCCCCACCAGGAGTTTTACCTTCTCATCCTGCACCCACACCCCCTTCTCAAACCTGCTAAATGTACTCATCCCTCACATGCCTGGCTAAAAGTGGTTATACTGTACTATACAACCACATTATAATTATGAGCAGACCTGGGTGGACAACTCTAGATGATCTCACTGAGTCAGCAATAAAAAAGGAAATGTACATGTACATACAAAAAACTGGTTGCAAAGAGTAGCTGCCATATTTATATTTTTTCTTAAATGGCAAACCAACAGTGGTAAAAGGGAACACTTACTTATTAATTCATCAAGTAACCTTCCCCTGAATATACTTTCACTTTATATCATGTAATTATACCAACAAACAAAATTATACAAAGATTATAAACAGTATCACAAACAATTGTGACCATCCTATTAACGGTAACCGTCCTACTAATTTATAACTGCCCTGAAATTGTTTTTAGGCTTTTAAAATAATTATGCCAAACTGAAAGTTTCAGAAATGAATTATCAAAATAGGGCCTTTAAATTTAACGTCTGAAGAAAACAAAAGAACAAAAACAATTGCAATACCAGTTAAAATCATGCATTCCTCCATAAAAGTAGAAGTACTTTCCATTTTTGGCTTAAAACCCAACAATTATGTGTTAGCTCTTTCTATCTTAGGTGAAAGTTTCATAAATGATTTATCAAAATACAGCCTTTAAATTTAACATCTGAAAAAAGCAAAATAAAAAAAAACAAGTGTTAAACTAATTAAAATCATAATTCCTTGGCAAAAGTAAATATACTTTCCATTTTTGGCCCCAAATTTTTTTTTATAGCTCTTTTTGATCTTTGGTAAAACTTGTAATGCTAAAGTTTAAGAGAAACCATTTAAAATACTAGGAATTCATAAATAAATCAACATTTGTGACTATGGTTGTTTATTTTCCTGATATTAGAAGTTCTGAACAGTCAGGTAGCATACTAAGTTTCGGGCACTTTATCAATGTGGAAAATTTCATCCCGATACTCAGATTGTTGTGTAATAAATTAGAAAGTTACGCTGAAAACTGTTCATCAGATTTGATTTTTTTTTTTAAATCACACCTGATATAAAAGAAATTCTTATGAAAATGATAGTAGACATATTTTCATCCTGATAAAATATTAGTTTTCTACAATGAATAAAATATTTAGCATGGATTTCTAGCACTGTGACACTATACTAAATATGTCGGCAGCAATGGGTCCACTGAATATAGCACCTGCACTCTTTCTTGTGCAGAGTAAAAAATGTCCAACTTTAATGTAACAGAATAGTGAAGTTTTCTCTCCTTGTCTTTGTTAGGAATTTTCTGTGCCCCAGGTATTGTGCTGACATGATGATGGTGAACCAGGCAGACTGCTCCTGCTGCTGCCATGTTCTTGTCCAAGAGTGGAGCACATTGGGATGTCTTTAATAGAATCTCCTATCATACCACATCTAGGTACCCTAGCAGTGTCATTTGATACATCTTTATCTTGAAGCAAAACACATACTTCAGCACACTGGCTGCTCTTGCCAGAAAAACTCTGCTGGTAGTCACTGTTCATGCTGACTTTCGGCTGCAATGAATCAGCATTTTCATAAACACTGTTTGTTGGTTCTTCAATTAAGTCATTAGTATATCCAACATCTCTTGCAGGAATTGTGTTTTGTGCCATGCACAACTCATTAATTTGCTGCACGCCTGTTTCACTGCTTACATCAATCAGCAAAGTAGCACTACCATAGCTTTCATGGGATCCCATCTCAGATGTTTGGACTGAGGACCCAACTATATTACACTGTACTTGTTTTGTGGTAACTACTTCACTTCCAGCTGCTGTCAGCTCTGATGACTCTAACCCAGTAATGTCCCTTTGCTGCAAGGATAAATAATCACTACCTTCAGTCTCCTGAGTTGCAAAATGTGAAGTCAATCTGCCTTCTTCCTTGGTCTTCTCAGCACTAATATCAGCTATGACACTCCTCTCTGTGAATATATCTGTTGCCAACCCTTGTGTTTGTACCAAATCTTTCACTTGTCTCTGATCTATGTTATTTTCAACAGAAGATCTATGTGCTTGCCACAAGTCTTCTTCACAATGAAGATGCATTTGCTTTAATGAAACATCATCACTCTGGATTGATTCTTTGTCAGCCACAGAGTTTTGTACCTGCCACAAGACTTCTTGATCTTGAGGATGTGTTTGCCTTAATAGAACACGATCACTCTGGACAGACTGCATGACAGCCACTTTGTCTGACTGTGTATCATTTTCAGATATTCTTGCCTCATGAAATATATCTGGGTCAAGTTCTTTTTGGTAGCGCTGTCCATGAGATGGATTTTCTTCTGCACTGTTCATCCCTGCTTGAAACTCAAGACGTTGTTCACTCTCAATCATCTGATGTTCACTAAGGGTAATTTTTGCTGCTCCCTGATCTGCGGTCATATGGACTGTATCTTGTCCATCAGGCAACCTGGAACACTGACTAAAAGAATTTGTTAAATTAACTGCAGGTTGAGTGATGATGGTTGATTCCTTATCACTTATTGGATTGACATATGAATCTGTCTTATCATGACAAAGCTTCTTCTCAGGTCCTGATTCAAGTGTCACTTTAAGTTCCATTTCTGTAACCATCAAATGAGATTCTGAGGCTGGTTTTAAACACTGACTAAAATGTCTATCATCACGTTCAGATTTCACAGAATTAACTTGAATATTCTTTTCCTGTCCAACTTTCCCAACCCTCTCATCTATTCTTATTTTGGACTTTTTAAATGTACCTGATTTAGCCTTGACTAAATGGGACTCTGATTTTTCTCTGTTTGAATATTCACTTCTGTGTTCCTTTTTATGTTTTTTGTGTGAGTCTGATCTGCCATGTTTGTTTGAGGAGTGCTGATGTTTTCCTGAGGAGTGATGCCCATGACCCAAATGCTCTTTTTTGACAGGAGTGCATGTTTCTTTTTTGACAGGACAACATGTTTCATTTTTGACTAGTGTAGATGTGTCCATTTTTTCAGAAGTACTAGAAGTGTTTGTTTCAGATTTAATTATTTGGACAGGAGATGTCATATCCCTTTTCAGTTTTTCTGTACACTTTGTTGCATCACCTAAGGATGTCACTATGTCTGATTCGGTCTTAACCTCTAATTCATCTCTGCTGTTCTCAGAAAGCAACTCTGGATAGTACTGCTTCAGACGAATGTGCCAAGCAATGCTAGTGACAGCTGAGAGTGTCTTGAACTGATGAACCACATTCCGGGGGATGAAGTAGATATCATCATCACGCAACTGAATGCGAGCAAACCTTATTCCATCCCGCTGAAGTTGGTTCAGTTTGGCATCTTCCACCCATGTAACACACTGAAAAAAAAAATAAAAATAATGTACATTATTATTCAGCAAGTATGTAAAAGCAAAAAATTAAACACCAAATTTAACTAGAGCAATGGTGAGCAATTTGTTGACTTAAAGGTAGACCTGAATGCTATATACTACTTTTGGTAATCTTAATTTAATCGAAATTTCAAGTACACTGCGAAGACAGGATGTACATTCATTCACTGGATTTGGAGATATGATCCTTTAAATATCACCTAAATGCGACTTCTACGGAAACAACCGAGCGACTTTTTGTAAACAACCCAATACGCACGCGTGAGCTTGTGATGTCACAAGAGGAACCTCCAGTTGGCTAGCAACATGGCTACTCAATGCGACAGTCAGAGCGAACATGAACCAGAATTGGATTATTCTTCCTCTTCTTTTGATGAAGGGCAAGAAGAGAGTAGTGAAAAAGGCGTTGAACCTTACCGCTATGAACCATATACATGTGAAGAGTCAGCATTAAAGGAAGAAAGGGAAGAAATTGAACAAGATATTGGTAACAGACTGAACAATACCGAATGGTAAGTTGGATCCGGCTTGTTTCTGAGATATTGAGGTTTATTTCTCTCATAGTTCCATTTATGATTTTTTTTGCCCCGTTATATCATTTCATTTTTACATGTATAATATAGAACAGAAACGTGAATAGATACAGTTCTTGCTTTATTTCAAATATCCGTATACAAATATGCATATACCCACCTTGATTCGCACAATTAAACCAAGGCACAGTCATTTTGAATTACCCTGTCCTTTGTCTGGAAGGTTCGTAAGAATTCCATGGTGACTTGCTAGGCAGCATAAAGTTTTATCAGCCATATTTTGGCACATTTGATTATAAACTTTCTTGTTGATTCAGTAGCAGATTAAATAAAATGTGTAACCTTGTAACTGTCAAAAAACTTTCACCACACCAATATAACTGTTTGAATATCTCAGACGTGGTGGGATGTGTTAAAAGAAACTCAGACTTCCTGATATGGTACACTATTTAGGCAATATTGCTGATCCTTGCATGTGTTTTGTCGCAAGATTTTAGTGTGTAATAAATATTTAATTCCAATAAACACTTTTTACATTAGCAAGACATGCCTCAAATAACTTGCCTGGGATTTTTTTAATACAGGTGTCTTTGTGCTCAGCGTCAAGTTATGCCCACAGCAGAGGAATCTCAATGCTGCCATGAAATTGCTAAAACATACAACAAAATCACTGGCTTTAGTGAAGCATTGCAGTGTATCACTGACCATACTGGGTTCCGACAGTTTGTCTTGACTGGTATGTACTTGAGACAGCATATTACCAGTACAGACAGCAATATAATCAACACATGGAAGACAGCAATATGTAAGTACATTTTATTACATAGCTGAAGTCTGTCAATATTTCAGAGTTAAATAACATCTTCACCCCGACACATACATTTATCAGACATTATTTCTGCTCATTAATTTGTAACAATATCATGACTTAGTTTTGAACATAAACAATTGGTAGGAAATATTAACAACTGCAAATATCTCAGTATAAAAATGAGATCCATTGAATAAATATTATAATTAGTATATGTAATTGTATTTTCTTGATGTCTAAGTTTTTCATGTCTTTGTTTATCAATTTTCAGGAGGAGGCGGTATGTGGCATATCGGCAGTTTGTTCGATGGTGTTTGGGTTTCTTGGGCAAAGAAGTCAGAGCTCCATTGCCAGCATGTGCTGTCCACAAAATAAGATAAGTTTTCCCATCTGATACCTATGTTGTTGTGGGGCTTAACGCCATTTTTTAGCACATGATAGGCCATACATGGCGGCCAGTATTAATGGTGGAGGAAGAAACCAGGAAATCCGCGGAAAGAACCACCGACTCACGAGAAGCTACTGGCAAGCTTTCTCACATATCCACATTCGCCGAATCTTAGACTCGAACCCACGCAGACAGAGGTGAGATGGCAGTGATTCGTAACGAAGAGTGCTTTAGACCATTCAGCCACCTATGTTGGATTCAAACTGCCTTACTATCAGTATCAGTATCATGTGACCATTTACATCCAATCAAAATGTAGAAAACACAGTCAATTCATAAAAACATTTCACTGTGTGATGCACTGGTAGTGTAACTTTCAAATTGTCAAAAGTAGATGTAGAAATTTCGTGTAAAGTTGTTATTAAATGATGTGTAAAGTACTTCATTATACATGTGGAATACAGTCAATTCATAAAAATTGGAATTATAAACTAAATAGTTTATAATTCCAATTTTTATGAATTGACTGTGTTTTCTACATTTTCATTGGATGTAAATGGTCACGTGATACTATCTGGAATTTTTTACACATCAATAAATTATGCAGTCTACTTTTGGTTCCCTGTGTCCAGATCACTTGATGTGAAGTTTTATCTATATCAATGCTTCACACCCTAATAATAACAACAACAAGCTCCCACCCACCCACTCCTGTGATTTTCCAATCAAAAATGACAAGCCACAGATTAAAATTGACCATTAGAAGTTAAAACAATGTAATTACACAGACCTTCCTGCACTCCAACACTCACCCCTTTTGCCAAAGAAGGCATATGGCAGGCTTTAGAAGCCAATTTTCGGAAATTATTGCATTTCACCTCGACAACATGTTACAGCAGTGGTTATTAAAGGTCAGGGTCATGTCAACCAAGGGATCTCACTAAAAATGGACACGACTTTGCTTTTGAAAGATCAAAATGAGTAGAAAGTGACAACGACATTGCTATAACAACACGTGCTATATGCAAGCGCAAGTTTAAAAAAAAAGGAATATTCCTGGTTTAACTGCAACAAGCATTTTTTTTATACATTAAAATAATGATCATAACAATATATCACTGGCATGATCCATTATGCCATTCTACCCCGTATCACTATATAAAGAATCAATGAATCTTGGCTAGTGAAGATAGGGCTATGTATTCTATCGCAGTTAAGAGGCTAATGAAAGAAAACTTTGATGTACATAAAAGTGAATGTTTTGTTCATTAAATCTGCTGATCTGATGTTAGAAAGGAAGTAAATTGGAATTATAAGGATTAAATAATCATGGTTGGGTATTTATCGATGTAAACTTTTATGTAAACTTTGTGAGTGATTAGGGAAAATTTACACATCAATAAATACCCAACCATGATCATTTAATCCTATAGTGAAAATGAATTCTGGACTGTGAAATGCACTGATGTTAAGTTCTCACGTTATTGCATTAAACTGGTTTCTAGTGTTATGTGAAAAACTAATTATTTAATTTTCCCAATTAGGGACTGTTAAATTAGATTTAGAAAAAAGTGTAATGGCCATGATTCATCTCTAAACTTAGTTCCTTTTACTGGAAATCAGAATAAAGCTTATTTGTTTCAAGCTATATCTTATTGCCTCCCTTACTCTCTCTCTCCTTTGGAGCTGAGTAAGTTAATAGAGTAGAAGTGTTAAATGACTTAAAATGCAACATTTCCTAGCAGCAAATGGTCAATGTCACGCTGAGCTGTTTCAAAATAAATACCTATTCTTGAATGAAAATATGTTTTGCTGTCACAAAATCAAGAACTATAAAACAAAGAAGATATTAGTTTATGAAAAATGAATTCAGACAGAGAAACACAAAGCAATGAAGTTCTTAGATTATCATGTAAAGCTGGTTTCTAGTGGTATATGAAGCAAGCAACATATTTATTTTCCCAGTCGATGTTATTTTGAGAATATGACAAATTTTAAATGTGCTGATTTTGTCTACACTGTAGTGAAGGCTGCTCTGTCAGTGGCTGTTCATGCCATAAACGAAGTGATTTTCATGAAAATGATTATTTTGTTTTCATGAACCTATCAAGGTAAGTAAAGTGTAGGAAAAACTTGCCTGCTTTGGCTGCTTGCAATTTTCATGTAAGATTAAAGTTTGCAAGACAGATGTCAAATGAAATTTCTGTGCATATAAAAAATATAATTATTTCATGTGTAGACGATTTGAATCATTCAATGTGAATTCATAATGGATTTTATGGATCAGTAATGACAGAAGTATTTTGGTACATAAAACATTCTTTTTACCAAAAAGCACCAGTTTTATTTCTGTATATTGTATGAAATTTATACCATTATGTACATGACTTTATTGAGAACTCTGCCGAACTTCAGCCAGATTGAAGGAATACAAAGCAAAAAATATCTAAAGCAGCCCCCCCCCCCATAAAATTCAGCAAAGTGCTGTCAGTCAGTCAAAGGGATACAGGTATGATAATGCCTTCACTGCCCTAAGTGATCACTCTGCAAGTATGCTGTAGAGAACTACCTTGCCAGCTGGCTCCAGGGCTGAAGGGTTGAATAAACAATTTAAAAGCGACATAGAAAATGAAAATATAAATCACAGCATTTCTTACATTTTTATTTTAACATTGGAATGAAACTTGCTAATACTTACCTGTGATTTTTTTTTCTTTTGTTTGTTTAAAAGCTGAATCACTATCTTTCTCTCATTAAAATTATCATCATTAAACTTTGTATATTTTGCAAAGAACATAAATAGTCCCATGATTCTTTTCTCAGAAATGTATCTTTCATCTATTGCCATACATGCGAATGCGTTTCAGTGGGGGACTCTCTGAATATTAAATGCATGCAACTTAAAAAGAGCATTCTGCACAGCCAAGAGTCAAGTTCCACACAATGAAGTGGATGTCCACTATTACATAATTATGCTGCAGAAATTTCTAATTGGGGCAATAAAACTTAATCTGTCCACTATAAATAACAATATGGACAGACCATAACAACATATCTGGTCCATAGATGGATTAGGTTCCATCATGGGAAGATGATTTTTTTTTTGTAATCCATGATGCATGTACTCTACAAAATCTTGCCAGAAATACTGCCTTTTTTGAGTGTTCACAAACTCAGTAAAGACTACCACATTAATGTATGAATCTCATGCAAGGTCTTAACAATATAAGCCTATGTACCAAATCTGATCTCATGCAGGTCCTAACAATGTAAGCCTGTGTATCAAATCTGATCTCATGCAGGTCCTAACAATGTAAGCCTGTGTACTAAATCTGATCTCATGCAGGTCCTAACAATGTAAGCCTGTGTACCAAATCTGATCTCATGCAGGTCCTAACAATGTAAGCCTGTGTACCAAATCTGATTTCATTCAAGGTCTTAACAATATTAGCCTATGTACCAAATCTGATTTCATGCAGGTCCTAACAATGTAAGCCTGTGTACCAAATCTGATCTCATGCAGGTCCTAACAATGTAAGCCTGTGTACTAAATCTGATCTCATGCAGGTCCTAACAATGTAAGCCTGTGTACCAAACCTGATCTCATGCAGGTCCTAACAATGTAAGCCTGTGTACCAAATCTGATTTCATTCAAGGTCTTAACAATATTAGCCTATGTACCAAATCTGATCTCATGCAGGTCCTAACAATGTAAGCCTGTGTACCAAATCTGATCTCATGCAAAGTCCTAACAATGTAACCCTATGTATCAAATCTGATCTCATTCAAGGTCTTAACAATGTAAGCCTATGTCCCAAATCTGATCTAAATCTAATAAACAATAAATCACTAGACAGTACACAGCAACTTGATGATGGAAGGATGATTGGCAATGCATGAATGACAAAAGACCATACCATAAGCTCTCTTGGTCTTTGGTCTGGTAATGTAAAATGTCTTTCTCATCTTATATTTATGCAGCTATCCTGATATTCTAAATGATGTTTACGATTTGTTCATATTAAACGCTAGGGGTGAAACGATACACCTGTGCCACATATCAATACGATTCACAATACACAGTCTGCAATACGATACATATCGATACACATATGAACTTCATGGTCTTTCCATCTTTGGAAGGTAGGTGGTGCCCTCTTTCCATCTTTGGAAGGTTGTATTTCCAGTAAGAAGATTACAGACAGATATTTTCATATGTAATTCTCATCAAAGATAAGATAACCAAAATACCTTCAAACAGATTACCAGTTGGTTGTCAATAAGTTTTTTTCAATGTTTTAGGCCATTTAATGGTGGCTCCATTTAGCTCACTTTAACCACCAGGACCTTTGTTTTGCACATCATGAATGATTTGAAAACATAACCAATTTCATGTCTCACTTAATCTAGGAAGACATTAAAATGTTATCTTCAAGACAGAAGAAATAATGCAATTTCCTCATGCAAAGAAAATCTCATCTAGAACAAATCAGGGCATGGGAATGAGGATGAATTCCAACAAAATCTATCACGTTGTACGTCCTGCAGATGCAAAAGACTGCTGTGGCCACTGGTACTTGTATTTGTTAGTGAAGAAGGAAAACTACTGACAACAATCAGTCCTGTTCTATAATTTTTTTGAAAAACTTACACAAGGTGATAAGTTTGAAATCTGTCGCATCACTGATTCTGTGCTATTTTTATTTATTCCATCTGCACCTTCATCCACTGGTTAAATATCTCTGCATAAAATGAGAAATTCCAATTTAAGGAGAGATGCTGCCAGGATTTTATCTTAAGAGAGACCTCCCCCTTTGTCAAAGAAAAAAGGTAGAGTGGAAAAAAAGAGGGTGAGGAAGAAATGGCCATAGTTCAATATTTACCTAACTTCAATATCTGCCTCTCTTTCTTCTGCACCACTTTCTTAGAGCTCTACTGAAATCAACATCTTTGACAGATGTCACCTCTAGTTGTATAAGCATTAATCTGTTAATTATTTCTGAGCATGCTCTGTTATTATCTGTGTATGAATATTGTTCTGTGCTTCCTTCTGAAGGGGCATATACATAGATAGCTTTGTCAGCTTGAATATGTTGCTAAACTCACCTTTATGACTGTTGTGTACAATTTACCAGAGCTCACAGATATTATACGATTTTTCACGAACATAAACTGATTTTTGAAATAAGTAGTTTATTATTATACCAGATTTCTTAACTGTTCCATAACGCTGTATTAGGGTACTTGCATCACTGCTTATGCAGACAGAGGTATTGAAATAAATATCTTTACTTCTTAATTTCATTTTTTTAACCTATATTTATTCAGTTTATCTTAACCCTGATATGGATATATGGTTTTGTAGCATATGATCTGCAGGGCTAAATTGATTGATTTAAAAAAATCAAAACTACATTATACTTTTAAATTCTCTGTATTTAAATGAGGCTCAGTATTCTGCCCTTTCTACATTTAGTTTCGAAATACAACTGAAAAGGAGATTGACCTTCATGCTATTTTTTGTCCATCCAACATGAACATCAGGCTTGTATTTAACACCTTTTTTGGGCTCAAAATCACTTCACTGGTATCTCTATCAACATTTTCCCAGCTCCAATATACTTTATACCTTTAAAAATGATTGTCATCATAACTACCATCAACCAGTATTTGCTGAGTGAAATCATAATGAACCACGCTGGGAATCAGAGATTTTGGGTTTTCTAGGTGGCCCATATTTTAAACCTGTATTTGTAAAACTTTCATCATGAAAGGTTCAAACTATGCCATAATGCTTATTCCTGGGCATGTTGTGCTAATCAAATTTAGTTTATCAAGCATTCATGTAATTCTTGAAGAACTCAGATGTGTAAACAGTTGGATAACCCGAAAAACAGAGTTCGCGACAAGAACGGTCAAATACAAATAGTATACTTTGACAAGCACATTTTCATATGCGGGACTTTCAACTAATTTGCTGGAGTTCTCCCACATCACTGTTCTCCAAGTCCGTGAATCTGTACAAAGTTTGCATGATTCACATAGTCGCACACCCTGACAGTGTCTTTTTTAAAGTGCTTTACATATCAATTAATGACTTTTGCACAAAGTCCCGCTGTTGCTTTGTTAATACTTCCTGTTTTTCTCGAAGGAATAAAGTTCTATTAATTTCTGATTGAAGGTTATTGTTTAACTTGGACCGGAAGAATCAACAGCCACCAATGAAAATTCCATGTAACACATTTCACCATGTGATGCAACGGTAGTGTAACTTTCAAGTTGTCCGAAGTAGATGTAGAAATTTCGCGTAAAAGTTGTAATTAAATGATGTGTAAAGTACTTCATTATACATGGTGGGGGAGAGACAGATTACAAACCATGTCATTTTGTGTTAATTTGTCGATGGCAAGCAAGTATTCTCAGTGGTCTTTTTTGATTTTACTAATAAAAATGAGTGCCTGTGACTGCAAATGCTGTTTCAGATGAATTATAATTTTGCAGAATAACAATGCAAACTAATAATAATTATTCATGACTGGTGAAGACTAAAATAACTTGCATATGTAAGTATCATTTCTATCGATTCTCCATCTCTTGTATCAATATGTGTATCGTTACTGTACAAGTATCGATGCATTGATATATTGATGAATTGTTTCACCCCATTAAACGCCATATACCACTCTCCCCCCTCCAATAACATGATGGTTGGGGTCCACAACTGCGAATTGCATTCTGTACCCAACTGTGATACTGTGAAAAAACCCCACAAAATTTGATAATTAATGTATGTGGGGTGAGGTAGACTAAACAAAATGCTAGTCAGAGGAAGAGTAATTATTTGAGTTGATGTAAAATTAAATATTTGTTCAGTTCATGATATTTGTACTTGGTTTAACTACAGAGCAACACAAGTAGGTTATTTAGTGCCACAGCTTTCGAAACAAAATGCCTTGTCCATGGACACTCCATGGTAGAGAATCCAAGCTAATCCAGTAGGGGTGAAACAATTCATCGATATATCAATGCATCAATACTTTTGCTGAAATGATACACATACTGATACAAAAGATTGAGAATCGATACAAAACAATACCATATGCATGTTATTTTAGTCTTTTGCAGTCATGAATAATTATTATTAGCTGCCTTGTTATTCTGTAAAATTATTATCCATCTGAAACAGCATTTGCAGTCACAGACACTCATGTTTAATAGTAAAAGTGAAAAAGACTATTTTTGAGAATACCCAATCGCTGTCTAGAAGTTAACACAAAATGACATGGTTCGTAAGCTGGCCCACCTCCCCCATTCCATGCTAATTACCTTAACCCAGAGGTATGTTCAGCATACACTATATATTCCAAATGTGTTCCACATGTATAATGAAGTACTTTACTCATCAATTTAATAATCACTTTCATGCAAAGTTTCTACTTTGAATTGTATCTTGAATCCTTTGGTCAATTTGAAAGCTACACTACCGGTTTGCTGCATGGTGAAATATGTTATATTGAATTCTCATTTGTGGTTATTGCTTGTTCTGGTCCAGGTTAAACAATAACCACCAATCAGAAATCAGTGTAGCTTATTCTCTGCATGACAAACAGGAAGTATTGGCAGAGCAACAGAGTCTTCATGGGAAAGTCATTAGATATGTCAAGTATTTACATGGAGATGCTGTCTGGGTGTGCTATTGTGCAAATCGTTCAAAATTTGTACCAATTTATGTGCTTGGAGAACAGTGAAACGCGAGAACTCCTGCAGATTCGTTGAAAGTCCCACATATGAAAATGTGCTTGGTGAAGTATAAATTTTTTATTTAGCCATTCTTGTCACATGTTTTTTGGATAGCAGCTGTTCCACATATGGGTTCTTCAAGCACGACAAGAATGGTTGTGAAACTAAATTTGATTCGCACAACATGCCCAGGAATAAGCATTATGGTATAGTTTAAAACCATTCATGAAGAAAGTTTTACAAATGCGTGTTTAAAATATGGGCTACCTAATAAACCCAAAATGTCTGCTTCCCGACATGGTTCATTACTATTTTGTTCATACCTGCTGATGATAGTGATGATGACAATAATTTTTAAGTTATGAAGTATAACAGATTATTTGAGCTGGAAAAGTGTTAATGGAAATACCAGTGAGTGATTTTGAGCCCGAAATGGTGTAAAATATGAGTCAGATGTACATGCTGGATGGACAAAATATAGACGGCATGACACTTTCAGTGGTATTTCAAAATTAAATGTACGAAGGGCAGAATACTGAGCCTAATTAAAATACAAAAAATTTAAAAGAATAATGCAATTTTCATTTTGTTTAATTAATCATTTTCGCCATGCAGATCATATGCTACAAAACCACATACGTGTATCCATATCAGGGTGAAGATAAACTGAATACAGTAAGGGTAAAAAAAATGAAATTAAGAAGATATTTATTTTAATACCTCTGTCTGCACAAGCATTGATGGACTAAATACCATTATACAGCATGATGGAACAAATAAGAAATTTGGCATAGTAGTCAGTAAACTACTGATTTAACAAAGGAAGTTTATGTTAGTGAAAAATCCTATTTTGGAGCAGATGTATCCAAAAGACAATATCTGTGACCTCTGGAAAATTGTACATAACATTCACAAAGATCAGTTTCCCAACACATACAAGCTGACAAAACTAGGTATGTACATGCCCCTTCAGAAAGAAGCACAGAACAATATTGATAAAACAAAGGAGCAGAGTATGCTAAGAAATAATTAACAAATTAATGATTATACAATTAGAGGTGACACCTGTCAAAGAAGTTGATTTCAGTAGAGCTCTAAGAAGGTGGAGCAGGAAGAAAGAGAGACATATATTGAAGTTTAGATAAATACTGACCTATGACCATTTCTGTCTCCCCCTACTTATAACTTTGATAAAGAATGAGGTCTCCATTAAGAGAAAATCCTGTCATCATCTCTCCTTAAACTGTACATGGGGAACAGATATGGAATTTCTCTTTTTTTATGCAGAGATATTTAACCAGTGAATGAAGGTGCTGATGGAATAAATGAAATTAGCATAGAATGAGCTATGAGGCAGATTTCAAACTCCTCAAGTTTATCACCTTGTATAAGTTAAAAAAAATTGTACAATAGGACTGGGTGTAGTCAATAGTTTTCCTTCTTCACTAACAAATACAAGTACCTGTGGCTGCAACAGTCTTTTGCATCTGCAGGAAGTACAATGTGATAGATTCTGTTGGTATTCAACCTTATTCCCATGCCTGAATTTGTTCTTGATGATTTTCTTTGCACGAGAAAATTGCAATATTTCTTTTGTTCTGAAGATAACACTGTCTTCCACGTGTAACTGAGACATGAAATTGGTAATGGTTTCAAATCATTCATGCTGTACAAAACAAAGGGAGTTAAATGGAGCCACCATTAAATGGCCTAAAACGTTGGATAAAACTCACTGCCATCAACAGGTAGACTGCTTAAAAGTAGTGTTACCTTCTCAATCATGAGAATTGCATATAAATATGTGACTGCATATCTGTAGTCTGCATACTGGAAATAAGACCGGAATGTCAATATACATGTAAGGGTACCACCTACCTTCCAAAGATGGAAAGACCATGAAGTTCATATATGTATGTATATGTATTGTATCGCATTGATACACGTCACAGGTGTATCATTTCACCCCTATAATCCAGTGCTTTGATTTAAACCCACACCATTTTTAGTTACGAGTCGTGCATGACAAACCAGTGAACCAACATAGCCCCTTATGATACTTTTGCATTTAATTTTGTCACAAAGTAATGTTTTAAAAAAGAAAAAAAAAAAGAATCAAAAATAAGAATCTTAAGATTAGGGTTTCTTTTTTTTTTTTATACTGGCATACATTTTATAAATCAATTCAAGTACAATGGTTTAATTTTGATCACAGTATGCATAGCAGTACCGAGTCATATAATGAAGGGGATTATAGTGAGGGAGAATCCGAAAGAAATCAATGATGACCCAGAAACTGTTGCATAATGTTGATCACACTGTTTGAGATGTAAATTATGACAGGCTTACTTGTGATACTGGAGGTTCATGAAGATCCAGCTGAAGTTTATCAACAAGCTGCAGAAAATTCCCAGCATGGAAACATACCACATCCTTCACAATTCTTTTATTCTCTTGTCTGAAACAAACAAATTGAAGCAACATGTAAACCAGACCTATTTCTTGTAAGGAAGAGAAATATAACAGTGACACATTAATGTATAAGAGTCAAGAATTTTACCTATGGTACATGGATGCCCAACCAAAGTACCTTAAAACTGACCAGAACACAAAATTTAAGTCAGGTGTGATGGATGGACAAGGGGATGGACATGGGTATGATTATATAATTTCATGGCAGATGAATAAAAATCAAGGTCTGAAATAATATCCAAAGAAAAATATCATTTACCATGAAATGAACTAGCAAAACTCGTCTTCAGCAGCCATTCTGGGAAGTGGGACAATTAGCTTTCAGAGACAGAGGATTCATTATGAAAGGTTCATTAATATAATTAATTATAGTACAAGTCACATGGGCCATGTATGCGCATTTACTCATTTTAAATTAAATATAAATTGTTCTTTTAAGATTTAGCACTAATTTTCTTTAACCAAAGTCTATTCAATCCTGATTATTGAATGCTCTGCACCTTAACTGTCACCAAGAAACTTCCAGACGAAAATTATCAATCACTATGGACTTTTACAAAGGCGGCCATGTACTAAACTTGGGTCAGTATAAGAAAGCATGAGTGGAATCATCACAATATAGCGTAGTATGAATTTGTTTATCAATGTGTGTAGCTTTCATTGTAACATCACGATGTGCAACATTCAATCCAGATTGTATTGGATCACACCTTTAGGTTCATTTCATCCAAAAATGTCTACCTACTTTAACATTGATTTTGCCATACGCATCTCTTGGGGCATTTAAATAATGACCTTCCGAAGCAATATGGAGCAGTGTTTTATCTACCCACGTGTCATGCATCAAATACGCAGACTCTTCTGATCTGACATACAAAAATCGTTGCTGGTACGTAAATTGACGCACCCCAATGTTATGTTTTGCTGATTAACACAAAATTAAGGTTTGGTCCAACTGCTTTAATGGCTAGATTACAATCCTCCAAAACAGGGAAAACATGCGCACATCAGTTTCTTGCACTAATGTTATCATAATACATAGGGTTACAACTGAGTGTGGAGCCTGGAGCTGACCTTATGTGACCTGTAACTGTCACATTATTTGTAGCAACAGGGATGTTAGAACTGTATGATCACCACACCCAAGAAAGAGGCAGAAAATAAACACGTGATTTTAAAATGATTCTCACGAGAAACAAATATTTTATGTGTAACTTTGTCACGCAATGAAGCAACAATTTCCATTCGCTCAGTTGTATGCATTGTGTTGTTCCAAGATCTGTCAGCATTCGACTGAAACGGGCGTCCAAGACAAAAAAATTAAAATAGATCCAAAACAAACGAAAATATATTTTGGACCGCGTTTATGACTGACCGATGATAATAGTATTATTACTGAACCAGTGGAGCTTTCATCATCCAAAAATGAGGGAACAGTTACTCGCAAGATAAAACGTAATTTGAGCAGCAATGGTTGAATACACTGTGGCTACGTTTTAAAAAAGAAGTTAAGTCGATTGAAGAATGTGACAGTGAAGATGCCTTTATATTTTGCCATATATGTACAGAGGCTAAAAAAAACTCCATGACCAAATGTGTAAAAAACAATAACTTTCAGAACAGTACACTGGTAAGGCATGCTGTGTTGCCAGAACACAAACTGCTGATTGAAGGTCCACAACACTAGGCAGATTTGAATGCAGGTTTAATAAAAACATTCTTCCAAACAAGATATAGCTGTGAAAGTGCTACTTAAGTGTGTACATTGTGTAGAAAACATCATTTTTTTTAAAACATAAATCTCTTTTTAATTTAATACACAAGCTAACGGCTGAAGAAATTGATGCCATTGGCATTCTGAAGAATTCTGCCAATCAGTATGACTCAGCTACTACCTGTTCCGAGTTACTTGAGAGTCAATCAAACGTTGTTGCAGATAGTCTTATATGTGATCTGCAAAATTCGTCATTTGTGACAGCAGTACTAGATGAAAGCACTGACATAGCCAACAATAAACACCTTGTCATGTATGCTCAGATTATTTCTGATGACATGAAACCATCAACAAGATTTTTAACAAATATAGAATGTTTAGATGCTTCTGGCAAGGGAATTGTTTTATTGGCTTTAGTCACATTATATAACTAATATTTTTGTTGTGCATTTAAACAATATAATTATTTTTTAAAAACTACTGAAAACTGAATAAAACTCATAGGTTTGGATGTATTTTGCCTTGATGAGTCAAATGACTTACATGAAACCATTTGTAGGTAAAACACTGATGGATGTATATGAATCCAAATGAAGTGAATACTTGCCACTTAAAGTTATGTAGAATCAAATTATAAAAAGTGATACCCATTACTGAAATAATCGGTGTTGAATGCCTACATGACCCATGTGACTTGTACTAAAGTAAACAGAACCCTGAACAAGTGGTCATATGCAACAGCTGCTTGGTTAATACTGGGGATCTTTAAGGCAGCTTTGATGGCAGCAACATTGCTGTCAGTCTTCAGGTAGAGGGATGGAACAAATATCAAACAAGAGACCCATGAAGTTTTGATATTGAACGCCACACTTACATAACTTAACCACTTCACAAATCAGTCTTATGTGGTATTGTAAGAACATATCATACTTAAACCATCTGCCAAACAATATACCATGTTCATTTAACTTGTTTTACTATATCATGATAAAAATTCTTTTTTAACCCATTTTATCCTGAATACGACTATGGGCGTAAAACCTCGTTCTATCCTGAATATGCCTGTGGTCGTAGTATCCCATTTTATCCTGAATACGACTACGGTCATACTCTACTACGTATGTATGTAGCGTCTCTTGAAACATGTGTTATACATACAAATATCTGTGTACTTATTCACCAACACAGGAAATGGTTAAAGCACGCATGCGCAGTGAAATTAAAAAAAAAACGTGGTTGGAAAAGAAATTGTTGGCTTGAAAATCGATCAATAAAATGATGGACGACAACTCAGATGTAAACATGGATGTTGATTGCGAGGGTAGTGAAGTTGATGATTTGGATGATTCTGATGATAATATTGACTTAAATGATGGGTTAGAATTGAATCAAGTTGATGAAAGAGATGATGCATAGCTTCATGCACTTTTCGACAGTGATTCGGAGATGAAGCTGACTTTAAAGGCTTTCAAGAGGAATGGGTCCAGGATGATTTTTCACCTCGGTTGCAGCCACGATTTAAATTGATAGAAGGGGCAACTGTTCAACACCCAGAAGAAGCAGATGCATAACATTACTTTGAGTTACTTTGGGATGATTTAATCTGGAAAAAACTTGTTGATGAAACAAACCGTTATGTTGAACAGGAGCGTAGAACCCCCCTCAACCAAAGTCACCAAGATGGACGCCAGTCGATATTCCCACAATGAAGGCCTTTACAGGTTTATGTTTTGCCATGGGAATAATTCGTCTTCCATCAAGACATAATTATTGGCGACAAAATAAGTATATATTTGTCACATTCTTCAATAAAATCGTGTCTCGTGACAGATTTGATTTAATTTGGAGATACTTGCATCTCCATGACAACGAAGAACAAGCTGCAGAGCCTCAGCCAGAGGGAAGACCAGATAAATTAAAGAAAATTAGATGGTACCTGGATTATTTAGACCAGAGATTTTCATCAAATTTCATACCCAAAACAAATGCAACTATTGATGAAAGCATGATAAAATTCAAAGGAAGACTCTCTTTTCGACAGTATCTCCCAGCAAAGTCAACAAAATGGGGGGTGAAACTATGGAATATGGCCGACAGCTCAACTGGATACATGCACAGATTCCAAGTATACACCAGCAAAGAAGATGGGCAAGAAAAGGGGCTGGCTTACAGAGTGGTAATGGATCTTTGCTCACACATGTTCGGAAAAAATCTGACAGTCTATTTTGACAACTTTTACACAAGCACAGATTTATTGAGAGACTTGCATACTAGAGGGGTGATGGCCAGTGGAATGGTCTGTAACAACAGGATGGGGTTGCCAAAAGATTTGCTGCCAAAACAGCTGAAACTGAAGAAACATGAATACAAAGTCACACAGAAGGATGAACTTACATTTTGTGTTTGGCAAGATACAAAAGCTGTTTGTGTCTTGTCAAATTTTCATGACCCATCATCACGTGGCTTTGTAAACAGACATTCTGGTATGGCTGTTCAGCAACAGGTTGAAGTTCCCAAAATGCTATCAGATTGCCAGCAAAACATGGAGGGAGTAGATCTCTGTGACCAGATGGTTGGGTACTATCTTCATCACCGGTCAATAAAATTTTGGCGTCAAATTTTCTTTTACCTAATGGAAACTTTGGCGCACAATGCATATGTGATTGCATGAGACACAAATCCAGAGAAAGTCAAAAGTATGTGGCCAACATTTCAGAGCTATCTGGAGGACTTAGTTGCATCTCTGGTTGGTGACACTAGAGCTGGAAAGGCTGCAGCACTTGTTCCAGAGCCTACCAGAATAACAGTGCAACATACCATTGAAAAAATGTTTGACAGAAAAAAAAAATGTCATGAATGTTCACTGGTTGCTCAACCTGGAGAGAGAAGAGGGGGTCAGAAAATTTGGTTGCAGGGAATGCAATGTCCCTGTTCATACCGAATGCCAGGGAAAACACATTACTAGGTGTATAAATGCTTAAAAGCTGATGTTTAGACAACAACTGATGTAGAATTGGCAGTTTTAAAAATGAAGTACGTTTTTGCAATGTGATGTGGACAATTTTATTCACCATTAAAGTAATATTGTTATTACTGACATAGTGATGATGTGGACTTCAAAATTTGGACAAAAATTGTACTGATTAATTACCTTTATTTTACTGAAAGATTTCTAGGATTAATTTGTGACAAGTTTTCATGAGAAACTGCACGCTGAAGTACATGTTCTAGAATGTGAAGTAAACAAATTGTTCCAGGTGTTTTGTTGTCCAAGTTTAGTAAAATTATTATAACTTTTGAACCAACAGTGCTAGAAACTTCAAAATTTGGACCAAAATTCTAGAAATAGAATTATCTTTATTTTATTCACATACTATTTGGAGCATTTCATTCATCTTCATGAACAAAAGATTCACTGAACATCATGGTAAGTTTTTTTTTTTTTTTTTTCTTTCAAGTCATTTTTCAAAATACAGTTGTGAGCATGTACATTGGCAAATGATAACAAAACATATATAGCTGTGTTGCAAATTTTATTACTTTTTCAGAGATACATAGTTTTGTATACTTTAAAAAAGAAATAACAATGTTACAACATTTTCAGTAAACATGGTGAAGGTCATCCCAATTTCTGCTGCTGCTGCTGTATGATGCTCCGTTTTACCACAATGTATTTAGAATTGCTTCTCAGGAATCAGGCACTGCAGTTGAAATTGGTAAACAGGATAAAATGGGTTAAGGTGCAATTTATTATGTACAGTCTTGTACTCATTATTAAAGTTATTCATGATCTTGATGATGATGTAAACTTGTGTTTTTATAGAAACTGGCTAAGAAATATAGTCTTTTTCGATTTTACAAGGTAACTAGCTTAGCCAGTCAGATGCATAGTATCTCACTAATATGTGATTTTATTTATTACTGAACCCATCCACAGAAATTATAATACAAGAGGACAAGTTGTCTTGATAGTGTTCACCTGGCTTACATAACAGTTGACCATTTCACTAAGCAGGCTTATATTGTAAATACCCATTGTATGCAAGCTATCTCCCAAACTGTCCATTCTGATGTTCCTTTTTTACTATAGCCTGATTAAACAAAAACATTCTAAAAATCAATGCACAATATGCAAAGTCTCTTGCTCATATTCAAAGTCATCCAGATCTTAACAATAACAAAACCAAGATATAACAAATATGACTTAAAGGGTGGTAACAATTTCATTCAATATGCGTGGATCCTGCTTACTTTCTAATTTGCCCAAGAGTTTAGTGATGTAAACCCATGTTCAAATTTTGATCAAAATAAGATCAGAATTATGGCTTATAGACTGGAAATAAACTCAGCCAATCATAGGCGAGATCACCCCATAAATATGCATGGATCTTACTCATTACTGACAGTCGTAAATTGTGATGATATAAATATATATTCCAAGCTGGACGAAAACCAGACCCACCAAAATTGCCCTTCAAAGTGGTAACAAGTTCTGTGAATCAGGTCTAAAATATTGCATCGATATGCATGGACCTCTGAACTCATCCAAGATCTTGATGAATCAAGTCCATATTCTAGTCTGATCAAAATGAGACCTAAATAGGGTTTCCAAAGCTAATCAGATGTAATATCAGCTCACTATTAACTCTGAATCTCACTCCCTTCTGAATTTCTTCAAGATCTTGATGAAAAAAGCATATATTCTAAGTTTGAAAAAATTCACAATACAAATTTAACCTTCAGGGTATTAAGAATGAAAGCCAATCAAGTGCAATATCACTTCAATATCAGTAGATCTTGCTCTTTATCAAGCTGAACAAAATCCAATGAGAAATATGGCTTCCTGAAGCATAAAAAGAGGTCGCCAATTAGATGCCAAGATCACCTCATTATTATGAGTAGATCTCACTCATTATCAAGTTGAACAAACTTGGATGAGAAGCGTAACAAGCTCAGCCAATCAGATGCAAGATCACCTAATTAGTACAAATTAATCTTTCTCAATAATGAGCTCATTCCAGACCTTAAAGATATAAGCATATATTCATATTTTGTCCCAACTCAGATCATAATTGTGGTCTCTAAGAGTCATAATATGCTCTCAGGCAATCTGATATATATCACCTCATTACTATGCATTAATCCAGGCCTTAATTATACAAGCACATATTCCAAGTCTGATCAAAACTGGATCGAACATATAGCCTCCAAAATTATAATAAAGTTAACCAATCAGATACAAGATCATCTCATTAACCCTTTAGCTACTACAGCTGTTGTGCAGTTTCACTACTGCTGAGTGCTATCATATCAGTTACTGAGACTAATGAGGCTGGTTGCTACGCTGAATACTAGAGCATCATCATGGCTGACTATAGAAACTGACAATAAAAATATGGTTACATTTATATTCATTATTTCATTAGTTTTTGCTGGATTTCTGTGAAATAAAAAACAGCTTACCTTGTATAGTGTGTGTTATTTATATATTTCCACTTTATATACTCCTACATCCCATCATACAAGAAATCCCAGTCATGTAAACTGTTTTGAATCCCACAAAATAAATCCAATATTTACATATGTACATATAAAAACATGAATGAAATCCACACTCCAATTACAAAGTTGAGAGTGGTACCTCTCAAAACAGTCATTATCCACACATAAATGTACATGGCATTGTTTGCATCCTATGAAAACTTCATGTCTCCTCCCTTCCCTTACACATATCTTGCATTTCCGGTCTTGCTTTTGGTCCCCCATTTTCTTGGCATAATTGTTTGTTTCTTTCACAAGCTTTTCCACCAGACATTCAGGAAAAACTTGAGAAAAAATCTTTCTCATTGCTTAGTGGTCCAAGCTCAATTGTTGAACCAACATGAGAATTAAAATCATTGATCTCGAACACGGCGAGGTCATCACTCCACTGTGCAAGTGGGACTATGTTCTCATCATCCGATTCAAAATCACTTACATCTGGTGTTGAAACAGGACTAACATCAATATCTGATCCATTTTCTAAGAATGATCCATTAAACTCTTCGATACTGCTTGCACTGAACCCTTCAAAGTCGCTCATATCTGAATCGGAATCCATCTTTGTAGTGTTTCGTAACTTGCGGGAAAGCACTTCCAGTGTGTCTAAATTTAACCTCTCATTGGTTATAATAATCAAAAATATGTAAACTTCTGTACTTTCAACCAATCAACATTTAGTTAACATAGCGGTCAGGTCTGCATAGATGCGACACTGGGGTTTCGAGTACTGCTGAACTATACACACATAAGCGACACTTGGGTAGTAAACGAGGCTCATCAACACTGCATATATGCGTCAGTGGGTTCAGGAGCTTAGATGCGGCAGTCGTAGCTAAAGGGTTAATAAGCATGGATCTTATTAATGACCTTGCCATGATTCTGATAATATAAAGACCAATTAAAAGTTTGAATTGAACTGGACCAGAAATATGAACTCTACAGTGGCAATAAGCAATTATTGACAGATGGATGCATGATGGACACATGGACATACCATATGCTCATTTGGTCTTATGACCAGGTGAACCAGGTGAGCTAATTAGGTTAAGGTGGAGCAAAATCAGATTGGAATTCACTCTTTTCCTGGCAGTAGTCCCCAGTACAATGACATTATTTCCTCCTCCAATTAGTACTGATAATTTACTCTCTGAAAAGAATATCCCAGAATTAAAGATAAGATCATATCTTCTTTTTAACTGCTGAGTGTTGATATTCTTGAGCAAGAAGACTATCATATTAACCATTGCGGCAGCCATATTGGACAAAAGATTGGTACCATTTTCATTCAGTACAAACTAGACACAATCAGATGACATTTAGTGACAACCCCATGCCATTATGATCATCCATTCAGGAGAACTGGTTAAAGATTTTCAATATGTTTATTGTGGCAGCCAATTTAGAGGTTGGCAGGGTACCGTTTTCATATAAGGCCAACACAATATCATCACAAGTCTTGTGGTAAAAACCCTATGGATCACGTATATACCATGAAGTCTTCTGTTGAAAACCCCATGTCGATACGACTTTCCATCTAGGAGTACCAAAATTTTCAAGACAGCTGTCATGGTTACAAAACTGAAGGTAAGAATTACACCATTATTATTCAAGACAAACTAGATACCATAACTTGTCTTTCAGTAAAAATTCCCCATGTCAATATGTCTTATCATTTAGAAGGAGCATCAATAACAAGATTTTGCCATGAAGATCATATCGGTCACAGACTGACACCAATTTCACTTAGTAACAACTAGACATCACAAGACATATTCTGGTAAAACACCAATGCTGATATGTCTTTCTATTTGGGAAGAATAGTGATAAGACTTTCAAGATGTCCAACATAGTGTCCATGAATACTGAGCAATCAATTTCTTCAAAAAGAAAAACAAAAATTTGTAACTGCAGTTAAAGAAGGGCAGTTCAATACATTTCCTAATGCACTGATTACAGAAACTTCTCCCCTTGGCCTTGCAAATCTTCTACGTCTGTTACCTTCTAGTCTGAGCAATGCATTTGGCAGCCTTGCTTGAAAACTGGTCTTGGCTGATACATTGTTTTCTAATGATCCAGGCATGAATGTGGAGGATCTGAGTGCTATGCATGAGGGACCCTCTATGCTGTGACAGCTGATTCCTCCTCAGCAGGAATTCATGGGACTGTTTGCCAACAGGTTGAGGAGATCACTTAAGCACAATCTTTGAAGCTATTGGGGAGCTATCAGAAAGAACCATGACTTGGAAGTACTGATTCTGTGATGAACCCAAGAGATAATTCTGAAAGGTGGGAAGGCATAGTTATACAGTTAATCCCACCTCAGACTGAAGGCATCCACAGCCCATACCCTCATGTTTGGCACTGCTGAGACATATAAAAAGGGTGCTTGTAATCTTTGTTTTGAACAAATCTAGCATTAGCCTTCCTCCCAGATGAAAAGGTGTCTCTGCTACAGACTAGGACCACTCACACCTTTCTGGAAATGTTGTCGGGCCAAAACATCCTTCATGCCCAGAATGTAGCTGACCTAAGAGTAATCTTTGAAGCTGTTCAAAGAAGGAGTTTCCAAACTTCTAAGCAGAGACGATGGGGCATGAGCCCCCTATTGGCATCTGAGGTACATTATGACTGATGTGTTGTCTGTAGCAAACATGATGCAGTGATGTTTTATGTTGTTGCTACACCCTTGTATGCTAGAAAAACGTCCTACTCTTCTAGCCTGTTGACCTCAAGCTCTTTGGTGAGCGGCCCAGACTGAATCTGTGGCATCTGATTAATGTGTGTGTGATTTGGATTTTTAACGTAGCTTTAACAATTTTTCAGTCATATTGCTATGATGTCTGCAGTGTGGCAGTTTATAGTGATGTCTAGCACTGGGGCATCATGCCGCAGACATGTAGCATCATGTCCCACCCAGTCACATTATCCTGACACCAGGCTGACCAGTTCTAACACTAACCTCTTAATGCTGAGCGCCAAGTGAGGCAGCTGTTAGTACCATTTTTGTAAGTCTTTGGTATGACTCGGCCGGGGATCGAACCCACGAAACCCGCATCCAAAGCGGATGCTCTAACCACTAGGCCATCTATTAAGGAAGAAGTGAATCAGAACTCAAATAAGCAATCTCTCCTGGTTTTTCCACAAATGCAAATTGCAAAACTTGAATCTGACAGGAATGAAGGTAGACAGTAGGTCCTTGCGAGGCCTCCTGTTCACTAGAAGTAAGAACTTAATAATAATAATAATAATAATAATAATAATAATGAGGACTTTGTATAGCGCCTAATCTTTAGAAGCTCTAAGCGCTTTACAACATTAGACAAACATGTATAATGATATGATTACATGAAATTAGAAAACATAAAACATGCTGAAAATATTTAAGGTAGGAAACATTATTAGGTCTTTTAGTTTGTTCTTGCAGTTGAAATAGATGAGTTTTGAGAGCGCTCTTGAATAAGATCACTGTGTCTTTGTGTCTAAGTTCAGTGGGCAATTCGTTCCAAGTTGCTGGACCCTGGTATGCAAAAGAACGTTGTCTATATGATTTCATTTTCATAGTGGGAATAATGAGAATACGAGTGTGAGAAGAGGAGCATAAGTATCTTGCAGGTGTGTACACATTGGTGAGGTCAGATAGGTATGTTGGACTGGAGCCCATCAGTGAAACGTAGCACAGAGAAAAAATTTTGTATTTAATTCTGGATTGAATGGATAGCCAGTGTAGGGTACAGAGAAGGGGTGTGTGTGTGTGTGTGTGTGCTCTGATTGTGGTACTTTAAGGATGATCCGAGCAGCTGTATTTTGAACTTTTTGAAGTTTTTGGAGTAGATACTGAGATGAACTAGACAGAACTGAGTTACAATAGTCCAATCCTGAAAGTACTAAGGAACACACAAGTGTTTTAGTGGCATCAACTGAAAGATATTTGCGAATGGAGCTGATGCGTCTCAGCTCAAGATATGCAGCCTTGCATATGTTCATGACATGTTGGTGCAATGTAAGAGTACTGTCAAGAGTAACAACTAGGTTTCATACTGACTGTGTGAATTTAATGTTGATGTTGCTGATATTGTTTGAGGTAAAGGATGTGATTGAGAAAGTCTTTATGTTGTAATCGGAATGGCTTCAGTTTTATTATCATTCATCTGCAGCTTGTTACATGTCATCCATGACTTCACATCAGAAATGCACCTCTCTACACCTTGGACAGTTGATTGATTGATTGTGATTTTACAGCGCACCAGCACTGTTAGGCTATTTAGCACCATACAAAAGGTTATATCTAGGATCGTTTAAAAGTAGTAAAAGGTTCTGTATCAACCAGCGATATAAAACCAAAGAGTTGAAGGTAAAACGATAAGATGGTAACGGTAATAAATAAAGCTTCCCGATCAATGGGGAATGTATGGTGTATGTTAATGAGGACAGATGAAAAGTTACTGAAAAAAGGGATGGTATATACATTACATAAAACTGCTCAAGGTGAAAGCATAAAAGTTATAACTTAAAATAGATGTTTACTTTTTTCAGGAATTCTATAATACAAGTCATGTTTATTGTATCAAATGGACTGGAATTGGAAGCTAGTCGAAAGGAAGAGCATGAAATTTATGGATTTGATGTCCCCCGACAAAATATGTTGGTGCAATGTAAGAGTACTGTTGAGAGTAACAACTAGGTTTCATACTGACTGTGTGAATTTAATTTGTTTTTATTTTTGTAATCATATCATTATATATGTTTTTTTAAGTGTTGTCAAATGTTGTAAAGCGCTTAGAGCTTCTAAAGATTAGGCACTATACAAAGTCCTCATTATTATTATTATTATTTAAAACTTCAAGACAGGAATATGAAAATAAGCATCTTGGAGATCTAATGAAACTGTCCAGTAATTCCTAATTCAACTGCTTGTTTCCATCGTTGAGCCTTTGTTATAAAAAGGAATTTGTTCAATGCGTAAAGATGGTTAAGTTAAAATTTAAAAACAAGACCAGGCCCTGTAGTCATAAAACTGTTAAAAATATGAGACCAGGCCTTGTAGTTTTGAAATTTGAGAATTTGAGACCAGGCCCTCATCAAACTCATCAAACTGCTGAGAAAGAGACCTGGCCCCTTTGATGAGATACTGCCAGGAATTTACCTGAAGGGTGGATGTCCCTCACTGTGACCTAATGCAACTGGGACTAGAATAAAATTGGGGGGAGGGACAGAAATTACCAAAAATCATTATTTAACCAACACTTAAATATCTATTTCTCATTCTCTGCTCCACTCTGTTTGGCTTCTAATGAAATCAAAACCATCATAAGACTCCCCCTATAGTTGTATAAGCATTTATCTGTTGACTGTTTCTGAGCTTAAACTGTTTGTTACCTTTGTATGAATAGTATTCTGTGTAGAACTCCCTTTCAGTCTACTGCTTGAAAAGGCTTATGTTTAGCTAGTATAGCCAGCTTCAACAAGTTGTGAAACTGTTTTTTTATGGTTGTTGTATAGAATTTTCAACAGCTAACATGTACTGTCTCATAGATAATTCTGCTCAAAACTGCATGTGATCTGGGGACTTGGTGTGTCGTAAAAGCTGAAGTACTAAAGTTAAAATGCCAATTTCTGATGTAAAAGGATTATTCTTCCCACATTTTCTATAAATATTACTCAACATACCTCCCACTGTGTTGTAACCATATGCAAGTAAAGATCTCACAAATTTAATTTTGTTTTTCTTTGGGGTTTCATGTAACCCAGCATCTGACACTGTCAAAGAATTATTGCCTTGCATTTGGTGAGAAACTCCGCTACATCCTTCACTTTCTGCATTCTGCCATTCACATGTCATATTTATGCAAGCATCAATTTGAAGTTGAAAAGAATCAGTATTTTTCTGTCCTGCCATTGATCACACAATCTATTACTCACATTTGTCTTTTATAAATAATTAGCAGAAATTCCAAGCATCCCTTTGTATTCACCTGTATCTGTATATTTTTGAATAGACAGAGATATTTTGATCAAATAAGTATCCTTACTATTTAATTATTTTTAATGTTCTTATTTATTTGGCTTATCTTAATGGTTAAATACAATTTTTATACTGTGTAGAGTGCATTTTAATATGTGTAACTTTGAGCCTATTTTCAGTAGTTCTCTGCTTTCTAAATGTGTGAATTCATATAATTTTTGCATGATTTGCATACTCGAGCCCTGGCAGCATCTCGATTGTAGTCATGTACCTGTTGAGAAGATGAGACCTGACCCTGTAGTCGTGAAACAGTTGAGAATTTGAGACAATGTTATGTAATTATGAACCTGTTGTGAATGAGACCAGGCCATGTGGTCTTGAAACTGCTGAAAACAGCAGACCAGGCCCTGTAATTAAAGAACTGTTGAGAATAATTGTACTCCTAATCGTGAAACTGTTGAGAATATAAGACCTGGCCCTACTGGTATGAAACTTGAGAATACAAAAATGATCCAGCACTGTGGTCATGCAACTATTCAGAATACAGTACTAGGCTGTATAGTCATGAAACTTGATAATATGAAACCAGGTTGAGAATGTGAGACCTTGATCTGTAGCTATGAAACCAGGCTGAGAATGTGAGACCTTTCCATGTAGCTATGAAACCAGGTTGAGAATGTGAGACCTGACCCTGTAGCTATGAAACCAGGCTGAGAATATGAGACCTGGCCCTGTAGCTATGAAACCTGGTTGAGAATGTGAGACCTTGCCATGTAGCTATGAAACCAGGTTGAGAATGTGAGAACTGGCCCTGTAGCTATGAAACCAGGCTGAGAATGTGAGACCTTGCCCTGTAGCTATGAAACCAGGCTGAGAATGTGAGACTTTGCCCTGTAGCTATGAAACTGCTGAGAATGTGAGACCTTGCCCTGTAGCTATGAAACTAGGCTGAGAATGTGAGACCTTGACATGTAGCTATGAAACCAGACTGAGAATGTGAGACCTTGCCATGTAGCTATGAAACCAGGTTGAGAATGTGAGAACTGGCCCTGTAGCTATGAAACCAGGCTGAGAATGTGAGACCTTGCCCTGTAGCTATGAAACCAGGCTGAGAATGTGAGACCTGGCCCTGTAGCTATGAAACTGTTGAGAATGTAAGACCTTGCCTTGTAGCTATGAAACTGTTGAGAATGTGAGACCTTGCCGTATAGCTATGAAACCAGGCTGAGAATTTGAGACCTTGCCATGTAGCTATGAAACCAGGTTGAGAATGTGAGACCCTGTAGTCATGAAACTGTTGATAATATGAAACCAGGTTGAGAATGTAAGACCTTGCCCTGTAGCTATGAAACTGTTGAGAATGTGAGACCTTGCCCTGTAGCTATGAAACCAGGCTGAGAATGTGAGACCTTGCTCTGTAGCTATGAAACTGTTGATAATATGAAAACAGGTTGATAATGTGAGACCTTGCCTGTAGCTATGAAACTGCTGAGAATGTGAGACCTGGCCCTGTAGCTATGAAACTGTTGAGAATGTGAGACCTTACCCTGTAGTCATGAAACTGTTGACAATACGAAACTAGGCTGAGAATGTGAGACCTTGCCCTGTAGCTATGAAACTGTTGAGAATGTGAGACCTTGCCCTGTAGTCATGAAACTGTTGATATTATGAAACTAGATTGAGAATGTGAGACCTTGCCCTGTAGCAATGAAACTGTTGTGAATGTGAGACCTTGCCCTGTAGCTATGAAATCAGGTTGAGAATGTGAGACCTTGCCATGTAGCTATGAAAGTGTTGATAATATGAACCAGGTTGAGAATGTGAGACCTTGCCCCTGTAGCTATGAAACTGCTGATAATATGAAACTAGGTTGAATGTGAGACCTTGCCCTGTAACTATGAAACCAGGTTGAGAATGTGAGACCTTGCCCTGTAGCTATAAAACCAGGCTGAGAATATGAGACCTTGCCCTGTAGCTATGAAACCAGGTTGAGAATGTGAGACCTTGCCCTGTAGCTATGAAACTGTTGAGAACATGCAACCAGGCCCTGTAGCCATGAAACTAAAGAATACTACAGTGCATAGCTGCCAACCCCCGAGTACAAAAATATTGACAGCTTATGACAAAATTACTGATTTTCAGGAACAAATACTAATTTTAAAACTTTAATGCATATTTAACTATTTCCAACATTTGCAACCATCAGCAAAGTAGGTCAGTAACTTAATTATTTAATGTCAAAGATGCACGGGTTGCACTCTTGCACCTTCTGAATGGGCACTGTTCCATTTGGGTGCCCATTCAGAAGATACAATGCAACACGCACTTCGACACAGTGCGTTTACAGGAGCCTTTTCCACACCTTGCTTTTTTTTTTTAATCATTACTGATTCCAATGTACCATCTTTCACTGATGATATGAATTCTGTGTAATTTTTTTTACTGAACTGTTTTCCTTCTAACATGAGTAATCCTTTGCGATTTTACTGCCTGCAAAAAGTGTGAGAAATAAAATCGCCTGCAACAGAAATAGCTGAGGATAGTTCATTTCTAAAAGACATTTAGTAAACCGAACTTTGATCAAATTACATCAAGGTTCTCTCTGACATTTACAAACATCTCAAGTTCAGGCCAAGTTGTTGATGATGAAGCAGAAAGCTCATGTTTATTATCTTTTTCATGCTGTTTTATGTCATGGGTGCCTTCATTCCCAACAGCGAATTCACAATTACACAATTTGCAAAATGCAAGGTTTCCTCCTTTACTAGAAGTTTCACAAATCAAAACAAGATGGCACGATTGTCTTCCAGATCTGTTTTCATTTCTTTGCTGGAAAAAATTCTGAATCTTCTGCTTTCCTTTTTGACATGACTAGAAGTTGAATATTATGAAGATGAGATGCAGCGATAGCAGCAACTGCTTTGCGTAATCCAATATGGTGGTTAAAGACTGGCATAGGAGCCTCAATTTCGAAAGAATCAATCATACTTTAAAACTCTATATACCTATATACATGCAATACATAAACTCTCAGAATGGAACCAGGTGCTTGTTCTAAACAGAAAATTGCAAGGAAATTTTTAATTTTGTTCTTAAAACAACGGATTTTTAACAAGAAAAATGTACACCTGTATTCAGGTCCAAAATATGGGACAAATATGGAAAAAAATGAGACACGTGGCAGCTATGTTGTAATCATGAAACTTAGAATACTAAACCAGGACCTGTAGCCATGAGAATTTGAGATCGTACCCTGTAGGTACTAAACTGTTCAGAATATGAGACCAGACCATGTAGTCTTGAAACTGTTAAGCATACTATACCAGGCCCCATAGGCATGAAACTGTTGAGAATACTAGACCAGGCCCTTCAGTCATGTAACTGTTAGACCAGTCCATGAAGTCATGAAACTACTAATAATACGAGACCAGACCCTTCAGTCATGTAACTGTTAGACCAGTCCATGAAGTCAAGAAACTACTAAGAATACGTGACCAGGCCCTTCAGTCATGTAACTGTTAAGCCAGTCCATGAAGTCATGAAACTACTAAGAATACGAGACCAGGCCCTTCAGTCATGTAACTGTTAGGCCAGTCCATGACGTCATGAAACTACTAAGAATACGAGACCAGGCCCTTCAGTCATGTAACTGTTAGACCAGTCCATGAAGTCATGAAACTACTAAGAATACGAGACCAGGCCCTTCAGTCATGTAACTGTTAGACCAGTCCATGAAGTCATGAAACTACTAAAAATACGAGACCAGGCCCTGTAGATAAAAAACTACTAAGAATACGAGACCAGGCCCTGTAGATAAAAAACTACCAAGAATACGCGACCAGGCCCTGTAGATAAAAAACTACCAAGAATACGCGACCAGGCCCTATAGATAAAAAACTTCAAAATACTAGACCAGACCCTGTTGCCAGAAACTGTTGTGTACAAATATTGAACTTGGACTCAAAACTCCACATTTCAAGAACATGTTGACAGCCCTTAAGATCCTTGAAATAAGCTCTGTATATCTAAATACTCTAAAATAAGAAAACCCTAATTTTGTGCTTCAGACCTCAATTGCGTGAAGATAAATTCAAGTTCTGTGCTCAGATTCTTTCAAGACGAGAGGGTCATGACTTCTATTATGAAAAATTGCTTAGTCTTACTCTTATTACATGTGTGACATAGTATAAAAACCTTTCCTAAACTCTGGAATTATACTATTTTTTAAAACAGAAAATAAAATTGTGGATTAATTTAGTTTTAAAATCAATTAAACCAAAAAGCCATTCAAAAAGTGTACAAAAAGGTATGAACATCACTAGCTATCAGTGGATAAAATGTACTAACTTTTGCCAGTGTAATTACAACCAAAACATGATAACTATATATGGAATGGCTTCTTACTAATTAACAAACACCTTTCCACCTCAGTTTCTTGACATATCTAGGTGATAAATAGTAAGAATTTTATCCAAATTCTTTGCAAGATGAAGACTCAAAGATGACACTGTCTGTTAATTTTGCACAAATTTAAACTTTCTTGAGAAACCTGAACTAATCTGCAATATTCAACTCTTCTGTTTATCGAATATGGAAGATTTATGTAATCATTCATGTATATTCATCATCTGAGATATTCTATTACCATATATACCTGCTTATAAAATAAGTCCAACTGCAAACTGCACAGACCTGTATCTGCCATTGGATAATGCTCCAGTAGATCTGGTCTGCGCAGTTTGTTATGAGAAATCATTAAAACAAACAACACAGACCCTGATCTGCAGACACATTTAGCTAGGGCAGATTAGGGTCTTTGTTTTTTTGCAGTTTACTCGACTTATAAGCGATATATACGGTATCATACTAGACGATGCAAATTATATGTGTGAAGATAAAGTACTGCTAAACCTACTTCTGGCCAAAATCGACTGCCTTTAACACACCCACTGCTGCTGTGGTTCTTCTGTCTGGGCCATGACCAACATGATCAGCATGACAACGTGTACGATCTTCAACCAGAGTTTCTCTTGGTTCTGATGCCCTTGGTAGATACTGAAGATTCTTCAGTTCATTCATGCCTCTGAAACAAACAGGATCCACTGAAATTAGTCTTCTGAATCAGTTTTAATGATTTGCTGACAGGCTGATCACAACCAACCAGCAAATGATTTTAATTGGTTGGAAATATTTAATACTTATTCAATTTTATACTTATTTCACGGAAACTTTAATCTGTCAATACTTGGAGACATTACCCTCTGTCTCTGAATTCATATAATGCCAGCATTATTTTGAAAACACTTGTGTATGTATGTGAAATGATCTGCCACTCACCTATTATTCAGTTATGCTCTGAACACTTTAACCTTCAAGGTGTAAAAGCAAAATTCTTTGAAAAGAAAATTGGAACCCAAGGTTCAATATAAGATTCAGCCTGACTGGACCATTGGCCCATACAAATTTTCAAATAGTGCCACCTAGAATTTGACACTGACCATTATTTTCTCTTCTCGACTCGGGAAGTTGTTACATGAAGATCAGATAATAAATGTTAATAGCAGAAGAGTTACTATTTTGTACAGTGAGTAAAAATGAATCAAATTATTGTATATTCCAAATGTTACACATCCACAAGATCAGTTAACATGATTAAATTTACAGTTTATGTTAATACTTCAAAGATAAATAGTTTATGAGTGATATTTTTCAAACAATAAATTTGTCACTCTTGTAACTTGTATACCATATGTACTCACATACAAGTCGAGTCAAACTGCAAATAACAATGATCCTGATCTGCCATAGCATAATGCATCCACAGATCAGGGTCTATTTGTTTGTTCTACTGATTATTCCTAACAAACTGCACAGTCAGATCTGCATTATGCAATGGCAGATCTGGGTCTGTGCAGTTTGCAGTTGGACTCATTTTATAAATGAGTATATATGGTAAATATTTGTCACTAGTATAAGAATCATGAAATCATCACAGTTGCTTTGAATACTGTTAATTATCTTTCATGGTTCTAATTAATAACTGTGCTGCCATAAGGATTTAGTTAACAATTCATGTTGGAATATTTTGACTGATTCAGCCAACAGCTCATACATACATACTTATAATTGCTGGTTTGGTCATATGACAAATTTAATATGCCAAATGGATGGAACAAAGTGATGAAAAAAGCAAAATCACCTAAATATTTTCAACAGAAGGTGAACTTGCATGTTATTATTTTCAGCTGATTCAGAAGTTAATTCAGATACAACTTTATTTGGTACATTCTCTCAGTCCGCATGACAAATACAGCAAAACTGTCCTTTATCAAACAAATATTTTTATTATCAGTTTAGTTACAAACTTTTTAAATTTTGACCTGACTCTCGTTTTAATGAAGTTAGCAACAATGCAAAAAAAAAGAAAACCATTTTATTACTAAAGCACATGTACATGTGCATTTAGACAAGGTTTAGTAATTAGGTCACCAGTGTCAAATTACTGAAATTATGTCAAAACAGTGTTGAATCTTTGGAAACCAAAACAAAGTTTAAAATCACATACACAAACTGTGGACTTGAAAGAAATAAAAGCACTCTAATCTAAGGTTAACAGCCTGAAGACAAACAACTGTATGCAGCACAGAGAAAGGGCTGGGACCAGTTAGTAAGTGCCTGTGGAAAAATGCCTACTATTATGCAAACTTAATTGCAAAATGAGAATGTTGCAGATAAGATTGTATTTAATGTACAAGAAAAAACCCTCTAGTTTTTGTATGTTGATAAAGTTTTAACTTCACATATGCAAAATTTTGCTTAATCAATTTTTTTTTGTTTAGTTGTATTATCTGATGTAAGGCAGAACTAATCTTTTCTATTAATACTGCCATGTTTATAGATTGCCTGAAATTGTTAAGCCATGTACATGTATTTGCAAAGGTTACAAAGTCTATCTCTAATGTCAGTTGTTGCAGCAATTGTGTGGCTTCATTTTTTTAAATTAATTTATACAAATATCCCTTGTATAACTTCTTTATCGATTCCAAATGGGAGATAGAAGAGGATTTGGCTTTAGAGATTGCAAATACCAATCATGTACTGTTTATTGTCGTCAACCTTTTGTATTTTTTCTAAGGCTGTCACACACATGTATAAAATGCTGCCTTCATGATATCCCAAAGGTCAAGAGGCAGCAATGGTTCATACCTCATGGGTTTTAGTTTAATAAAAGAGAGGAATCTAAAAGTAAGGGACAGGTAAGCTCTTTTGATTGTGGTAACAATCCAATCTGAAATAATAGAGGCTTAAAGGAGACCAGAAATCAATGGAAATATAGAATAATAAAAAAAGCACTACTGAAGAAAACCTTATTCTGGAGTATCATCTGCGACCGTAATGCCAATATTTAAATATTGGCATATTTTCAAGAAGCTGAATTTCCGTGACCTCGTATGCAAAATTTCCACGCCTATTCGGTTACTTTCGTGATGTGATGTCATAGTAGCTACTCCAGCATCCCTACTGGCAGTTGCCAGAGTAAAAGACAAGGCCGTTTTGCATTGCTTATGAGTGTAATAGCACATTAAGAAAAGACTGTGGACAACATTTTTGTTTCCTTCCAAAAGATAAAGACATTAAAAAAAGTATGAATATTATTGCAAGCGAATCGATTTCAAAGTAACACCATTACATTTCTTGAAGGAATGTTATGAGAGGGATCCTGGAAAAATGGCAGCTCTAGGATATGCAAATGCTAGGCCTAGACTGAAATTTGGAGCTGTTCAAGGCATACCGTTGGATATTTTAAATCCCGGGAAGAGTGTTAAACGTGTGAGTTATGAAAATGGGCAGAAGGCCAAGTAAGTGACCACAAAATGCAACAATCAATTCACAAATCTTTTATCTACACCAGCAGTGCTAAAAAAAATCTAATAGCCTGACACCTGCAGCCCCTCTAAATTTAGTTCGGGCCCAACCTGTATTCAAAGTGAGGTGCCCGTCGGGCTTGTTGAAAAAAAAAAAATTGTTTGCCTGAGGAAATGAGTAAACGTATTTTCAAGATGTTGAAATACATGCCTTAACACGGCACAATCTAAATCAAATCACCACTGTCCTAGGTGAAATTGAGATCTGATTTTAATCAATGGAAGCTTTGCTAAAAATAAGATTTTAAACCCTCTGACACAGTCGTGTTTCAAGAAAACACAATTTTCAGTAATCTTAAAAAGATTTAAAAAAGAACAAACAACAACAAAAAAAAACTTTCATTCCATGCCTGTTACATGTAGTATGTATAAACGGTAATCTGTAATGACTGGAACTGATAAAACTATCCCTTGGGCAGTTTAAACAGCAGCATTTAAAAGAAAAGAGGTCAGGTATAAAATCAAAGTTTCACATTAACTGGCTGACAGGGGCCCCAAGTGGCCGAGTGGTCTAAAGCGCTCACCATTACAGATTGCTGCCATCTCACCACTGCCTACATGGGTTCAAGTCTCGGGCTCAGCCAATAAGGGTATGTGAGAAAGCTTGCTGGTAGCTTCTCGTGGGTCGTTCTTTCTGGGGTTTTCACGGGTTCTTCCTCCACCATTTACACTGGCCGCCATGTATAGCCTATCTTGTGTTGAAAAATGGCATTAAACTCTATAACAACAACAACAACAACTGGCTGACAACAGAAATTGGGGGGAGGCGACTACTGACCACACCCTCAGAATTATCACCCAGGGCAAGCCCCGTTTTTCATATTCTGGTCAGCTGTGGCTAAACTGCAAAATAGCTAAAGTTCTGACTTCAGTACACAAGCAATAAAGCCAGCGTGACTAATTAACTGTTAATCCTTATCCTTGCATTTATCTTGTGAAAAGGACTGCCCTTCGGACATACTTCAAAGAAACCATGTTCAACAGTGTATGTAAAGCACCAGCAATTGATTGGCAAATAAACAATGCCCTATTCTGTTGTAACGTACAATGCCTAGGACTTCATTTTAACAGTTCAAATCTGCAGTCACAAGTTACCGTACATGTGGCAACTGTTTTTCCCACCTTTTATATCCCACCTATCTTCCTTAGATTTAAGTCTTAAGGCATGTAACACTGTTTACTGAATAAAATATTTATTCTAAATTAGTTCTTTGGGGGCACATATACTGCATGGTATATTTTGTTTTATTCCTTCTTGTAATTTAATCATGGTAATTAAACATTACATACATGGTAGAGGAATGTCAGGTGTTAACTGGCCAAGTTTCTTTGACGGAAATAGAGATGCAATTTTGCAGAGAAAATTACACAGCATTCACAGTGATCATTCATGGGATTTAAGCTAATTGGTGACAATTTTATTTTTTATTTTTTTTTATTGTAGTACTGTTGTAGTGGTTTAATAAAATCTGAAATTTACATGAATAATGTTTAATCTTAACATTCTATTTACTGAAGAAAAAAACTGTCATGTGATATTAATTATTTCGTCCAGTTCCGGATTTAGAAATATAGAGGCCCTAAGCTATGGGAAGCTGTAGAGGCCCTATTTAGTATCAAATAAATTTGAGAGGCCCCTTCAGACTGTGAGGCCCTAAGCTGTAGCTTGTAAAGCTTATGCCTAAATCCAGCACTGATTTCATCACTAGAATATTCACAAGTGATAAAATAGAATATGGCGTCTGTGGATTGCATACGTTATATCTACTTCTGTACTGTTTGGGGCTTTTTTTTCTGACAAATGAAAATTGACAGATATAATGTAATAATCGGGAGTTCTCTGCAAAAAATCTGGAGATATTACAAGATCGGGAGGTAGGTGTGGAAATACCCCAAAAATTGGGAGGTTTTTCTCCCTGCTTGAGAAATTTCAGTCAGGGCTTGTGAGTTTGTTTAAATTACCAGCCTGGGGCCTGGCCTAAAAAATTTTTTTTGATCAATGACCAGTACAGTACATAACTATTATACCAGACATGTATTTATTATCAGATTTGTCAATACGCTACCTGTAGCCTGCATGTAAAATACACTGTAATTGAATCATAAGAAGGACGCTTCTTAATGTTTAAATTAATTACTTATGATTTCTGCTTTACAGATTTATTTGCGGGTGGGTCTTTTGTTTTGAAACACTAATGCTTAAGTTATGACCAATGAAAACCGTTTGCAAACCTTTTACACCTCCCCGGTAATGGATATTGTTTCACACACAAGTCAGTCCCCGTTCTAGTCTCTTCACCCAGAATTCAGTTATTACCTCTCAGTGTTTCAGTGTTAGATGTATTTTTTCAAGATATTAGTCCTTTGATGGCGTGTGTGTGTGTTGGGGGTAGGTAATGAATATGTCATTTACATATAATACGACTGAACCTTATCCTTCTTAAATAAATTTATTGCATTGTGGTAAATTTTTAATTTTTACACTGGGCACCATCACTTAATCCTTATCACATTTTTGCACAGCACACAATGTATAAGTATTTATTTTAAAATTACATTGCTCTTTTTAAATTCCAAAATATGAAATATACACACCTTCTTACTGTTGTACTTTTCTGCTTTCAGATCTTAAACACACTGTTAACACACAGTTCAACAGATATATTTATAAGCATATCTCGGATGCAGATTCAACTTTTGGAAATCGGCAATGGAAGTTACAAAGGGACAGTTAGAATCAATGTGGTTCGTACAGCACCAATCAGAGAAGATCCTCCACCTGACATCCTAGACTATGGATGTCAAACTCTCCTGGCTTGAAAGATGCAGTGACAAACTCAGCTTGAAAAGTCGTTCTGGTGAATAGATCACTTGAGATGAGCCAAGGTGAAGGTGGAGAATGAGTAGGTTATTGTGTAGGAGGAAGCCTCTTTGTTGTGACAGAAGATCCCTTCTGTGAGGAAGAGACATGGGTTTATCTATCAACAGGCCTAGAAGATCGTTGAACCATGACCATCTGGGTCACAGTATGGCTATGACAATGCTACAATCAGCGAAGTTCCGAATTTTTGCATAACTTCCGGTAGCAGTCGGAATAATGGGAAGGTTTACATGAACAAATGATCATAATGGAAGCTAAATGCATCCAATGCCCATGCTCTCTGGTCCAGGATTATAAAGATGCAAAAAGGAAGTTAGTTTGTTGAGCCTGGTGAAAACGATTTCACCAGAGGCTTTCCCCATAGTGAGAAAAAGGACTCTGTTAAGAAGCAGTAAAGAGACCATTCTGTAAGGACTGTTTTGTTCTTCTTTCCTGGAAAGTGGCAAACTTGGAGGGTGATGTTCTTTGCGGTGGCCCCGCAGAGGAGATTCCAGATCTCTGTGCAAAGAGAAGGGGCATATGTGCCTCTCTGATGTCAAAGATACACTATGAGAGGCATGACTGATGAGACCACAACACATCAACCCCTTATTCTGAAAATGCACCATTGCAATGCTAGAAATAAGGATTTCATTAATAGTTTGTTGATATGGCAGGATGAAATCATCCTTAGTTCAATGACCATGAAGAATTATGCCCTCCAGGGTTTAACCCTTTAGCTACTACAGCTGTTGTGCAGTTTCACTACTGCTGATTGCTATCATATCAGTTACTGAGACTACTGCTGAGTGCTATCATATCAGTTACTGAGACTACTGAGGCTGGTTGCTACGCTGAATACTAGAGCATCATCATGGCTGACTACAGAAACACTGACAATAAAAACATGGTTACATTTATATTCATTATTTCATTAGTTTTTGCTAGATTTCTGTGAAATAAAAAACAACTTACCTTGCACAGTGTCTGTTATTCATATATTTCCACTTTATATACTCCTACATCCCATCATACAAGAAATCCCAGTCATGTAAACTGTTTTGAATCCCACAAAATAAATCCAGTATTTACATATGTACATATAAAAACATGAATGAAATCCACACTCCAATTACAAAGTTGAGAGTGGTGCCTCTCAAAACAGTCATTATCCACACATAAATGTACTTGGCATTGTTTGCATCCTATGAAAACTTCATGTCTCCTCCCTTCCCTTACACACATCTTGCATCTTCCACGTTTCGGGAACCGTCCTGGCCACTGCCTTAAACCTTTGGTATCAAAATTGGACAGAGCTTTTCTTTTCCTACTTCCCTGAAAGCCAGCAACCATCTGTTTGGCCAAGTTCATTCTGAATTCATGCTGTGTTCTTTTTTTTTCTTTTCCGGACTTGGTTTTGATCTGGTGATTTGGTGACTCTTTCATACAGATTAGGGCATTACATATCGCTGTATCAATGAGAAACCAAAAAAGGTATTTCCATCATTTCTTTGCTTTACAGCAAGGACTGTATTGCATTCTGTTTTGGTCTGCAATATCCACCCCACCCCACCCCTTTATTTTTCGAATACTCATCTACAACATTTGGGCAAGTTACTTCTTTTCGTCGGCCGGTTTTTTCTCTTCGAGTTATACTGGATAGCTGTGTGAGATCCATGTGGGTTTGGACAGCAGTTATTGCTTAAATGACAGTCTTCCTTTATAAACAATCATGCCTTCATCAATTGACTGGTTTTTGGGAGGGTCATAATTTTCCAGGCATTTATGCAGGACTGTGTCATAGAAAGGTCTTATATGGAAAATCCTGTCATTTCCTGGTTGGCCTCTGGGTGGGTTGACGCTTGTGTCATTGGCATGGAAGTATTTCCCTATTTTTTCAAATCTTTTTCTTGTCATGATTTCTGGTATTCCTGGGATCCCAAAATATACAGATGCCATCCAGGCAATGGAATATTTGGGTATCTGCATAATACTCATGACGATGTATATTCCAAGATGTGCCCACATCTCCGTGATGCTGGTTTCATACCATTTCAGGTCTTGCTTTTGGGTCCTCCATTTTCTTGGCAAAATCATTTGTTTCTTTCACAAGCTTTTCCACCAGACATTCAGGAAAAAACTTGAGAAAAAAATCTTTCTCATTGCTTAGTGGTCCAAGTTCGATTGCTGAACCAACATGCGAATCAAAATCATTGATCTTGAACACAGAGAGGTCATCACTCCATTGTGCAAGTGGGACTATGTCCTCCTCCTCATCCGATTCGAAATCACTTACATCTGGTGCTGAAACAGGACTAACATCAATATCTGATCCATTTTCTAAGAATGATCCATTAAACTCGTCGATATCGCTTGCACCAAACCCTTCAAAGTCGCTCATATCTGAATTGGAATCCATCTTTGTTTAACTCAACAACATGTGTTTCGTAAAGTGCAGGAAAGCCCTTCCAGTGTCTAAATTTAACCTCTCAGCTTTCAAACTTGTATCAAAATGTTGAGTAAACAGTCCTCTCATTGGTTATGATAATCAAAAATATGTAAACTTCTGTACTTTCAACAAATCAATGTTTAGTTAACATAGCGGTCACGTCCACATAGATGCGACACTGGGGTTTCGAGTACTGCTGAACTTTACGCACATAAGCGACACTGGGGTAGTAAATGAGGTTTATCGACACTGCATATATGCTATTTACAGGTGATGCTTAGAGGCGGCAGTCATAGCTAAAGGGTTAAATGAGCGCCTTATCTGGAATATGAAGCATCGGCAAATAGGAATGGGGATCAGGTGCATGCATGGGGAGCTCAGTCAAAAATATATCTAATTCAACCAACAATGCAAAAGGTGATGAAACCTAAGGGAACCAGATCTGCAATGGCATTCAAAGTTCCCAACAGAGATAGGTAAAGGAGAGCAGATGATGATGTTTTAACTTGTAGCACCTCTGTTAAGTGCTAAGTCATCCCCACAAAAAGAAGTCCTGAGATGGAATGAGTGCTGACTTCTCAAGGATGGGAAAAAGACCCAACCAAGTTAATGTGGACCAACAATGGAACAGATCCTGATTGAGGGACTGATCCTGAATATTGTGGAACAATCAGTTATCAAAATAATGGAGAATCAGGGTTCCCAGTAATTGGAGATTTATTGTTACTACAGTAAAAACTGTTATGAGCAACCTCTGCTATGAGCGACCACCTGTCATTTCCGACCACAATCATAATGCACGGATCGATTTTATTATATAAACACTCTGTGATGAGTGACCACCTGCTGAATGCGACCAGCGACCGCGATGTCTTGGCAAAATACACATTTCTACACTGCTATGAACGACCGCACTGCAAAAATGAGGATAAACTCAACCGACCTTTATTTAATCCCTGTAAGAATTACCGCTCATACCGTTCTAAATAAAAAAAATAGGCTGGCTACCGATGTCTGAATATATTATCTATGCTTATAGTGTTTTATAGTTTCTGTCGTAAACCAGACTAAAGCATATGTAGATTATTTTCTAGTCTGATTCCCTGCTTCGTGTGCTCCCTGCGTTGTTCTCCCCTATCTCCCCTATTTGTATAGGGGTGAGCAACGTAGGGAGCATACAAAGCAGGGAACCAGACTAATTATTCCCGCACTTAGCCTGCTTCCCAGCGTTATGACCGGGCATCCATATGAACGACCGTATCGCGAGAACAGACAGACACCACTGACCTATATGTAATCGTTACAATGACTGCTTGATTAGTAACGATTGTTCTGATCAAAAACAAACAAAAAGAATATAAAAAAAAAGGATTGTTGCTACCAGTGATAAATGCTATCTAGTCCGTAAACCAGGCTAATGTACATGTCACAAATTGCCCTTGTAATGCCAAAGTTGACATAGTGGTCGCGTATATTGTTTGTCTTTAGAGTTAATCCGTATTGCAGGAGGTGAATAAGGTCATTGTCTATTAAACCAGCAAGAGAATCGTTTGTGGGATTCAAAAGATAGTGTTCAAGACTTGTGATGTTTGTTGTCCCCCCCTTGTTAAGTGATTACATCCCAATCACAAAGATGTTGTCTATTAAAGCTGGTGCAATCGGGTTACACACTTTGCTTATAGAGTTAATCCCTGTATGTCATCTCTGAATGAAGCCGTTGACTTTTGTCTCTGAGTAAATGGTTCTGTTTCTGGATGAGATGATTGTTTCTTTTTATTTCATTAATTATTAGGTATACAATGCACATGTACAGATTTGTCATATTTTCCCACAGCCCAGTCAGAACCGTTTTTATGTTCGATATTACAACTAATAATTTTAACACCTAGAACCTTAATAACAATAGACAAACCTCCAGCTAAAAAGAGACAAATTTTAAGGCTGGAGAAAATAATTATTTTAACTGAAAGAAGTGAAAAAGAGCAGACCACTCGCAAAAAAGTGGTTTAAACATCGGTTAAACAAATTTAGGTTGCTATAAAGGAAAAGGAGTAATTCAGAAACGATTTCATATGCTAAAATATGTGATCTTCAAATGTAAATGTGATTTCATGTTTAATGATAGAAGCATATCTTTACTGCTATATAATTTTGTTTTTAGATTAATGCCTACAATATTTTCGCAAGAAATATTAATAAAGCATAGAATATATGTACAGTGATTGTGGTTATTTTTCTTGAAACTGTTCTGAAACTGGACCTTGGAAACTGGTCTTTTTCTACAAAATTGCTATGAGAGACCACCTGTCTTGAGAGACCGCTTTTTTTTGGCAGAAGGGGCAGTCTCTCATAACAGGTTTTACTGTACTCCCAAAACTCAGATGTAGACTCTGGATGTGGAATTGATTACGAATGGCAGAAGCCAGAATTGAAAAAACTTCTCAGTTCAAGCAAAACCGGAGGTATTTCCAATGAGGTGGCAAATCAGGATGTGCAAATTGGCATCCTGAAGGTTGATGGAGACAACCCAATCTGATGCAGCATCACATTCCAGAATGAAGAAGTGGTCCTCAAGAAGAATCCAGTTTAACAGGGAGAGATTGATTATGTTATGAAATTTCCAGTTTTTATTGGTGACCAGGAAGATTCATATGTAGTCCCTTTCTGCTCAACTGCTTCAATTGTTTCAATGGGAAGGCATGCAATGGCTCCATTTGTAGAAACCACTTGGGATGCACCTGCATCCAACTGGAGATGTTTAATTGGCCACTTTGGAAAATGTACCTGGTAACTAGAGGCAACAGACCATGGGTCTTAAGGTAGAGGGAGGAAGAGACTACTCTTTACGTCTTTCAGCAAAGTCTTAAACCTGTGGAGAACCTCTGTGATATTTCCTCAATTGCTGAGGAATGCAGAAGCAGCAGATTTGGCTGTGGTTGAGTCCTGGAGATCTTTTCCAAAATAGAAAGGCTCTTCCTTGACTCCAAGCATTAGTCGGTGGGTAGCAGGCAATAAACTTCATTTACTGTTTCATCAAATGATCAGATATCTTCCACTTCATCCAAATGAGAGGTGCTGGTGGACCTGATAGGAGGCATCAACTGAGCTGTTTCTACTTCAAACTCATTGGAGTTTGGTGAGGATAGATAACACATCATCATCTAGAAAACTTCGAGCAGGAGAGTGGTTGGGCATCACTATATCCTACAGGGAAAATGACATAGAAGCACTCTGTTCCATCTCCCATACTTGTTTGTCACGTGTTCCTGAAGTTCCAGGATGAAGATGAGACTGCTTGTCTTTCCTAGATGCTGCTATGCCACCAGCCTTCCTGGTCGATATCACCTGGGGAGGAGCTGATGGCAGGGCATGAACCACTACTTCACTTCTACTCTGGGTGCAGGGTGTAGTAGCCCATCCAACATCCCATATGGATTTATTGTATAATAGGAAAGGGGGTGGGATACTGATCTATCCCCTTCCCTAGTCTGGACCCAATGGGCAGACTCCCAATCCTGTAAGGTTATGATCTTAATGTGGAGAGAGGGGGAATCTCATTCTCGGGAGGGTGTGACATGCTACCCTAAGAGGAGCTGAGGCACTTCCTTCCTTGTGGAAGGCAGCAACATGCTATGCCGAGTCAAACTGTGCACCTAATTCCTCAAAGAAGGCAGCATCATGATACTGTGAACATCAGGAGTGTCTGACATCTCCTTTTCGGAGGAAGATCTATTCCTTGAACGTTCATTCCTTTCTACAGGATGGGCCATATCCATCTCCAAAGAGACTGATCCCACAGGCTCCTGGAACCCCTGAGTGTTCTTCCATGCTGAAGAACTAGTCTTCTTACAGCGTGGTCCTTTTTGAGAATCCGTAAAAGAAAAACCTGAATATTCCGATGATGAAGGGATTAATGTTTCCTCCACCCTATATATGTATGTCTGGAATTGGCTTGATTCCAGAGTTCATTAGTCTGGAATTGGCTTGATTCCAGAGTTCATTAGTCTGGAATTGGCTTGATTCCAGAGTTCATTAATCCAATTTGTGCAACAGGTACAATTCATATCAGTGCACTTTGAACATGTGAGGTGAGACGGTCTGGGTCAGTGTCCCAAGGACCCTTGTTGTGGCTGCACTTTACCCCAGACTGTCCTGACATTGTTCTCTGAAATAAATGTTATCTGAAAAAGAAAAATAATAATATTGTATAATTTTCATGCATGTGATTCACTGGTTTGTTATGTACTGCATGTTTTATACACCACAGTGTATTTGCACATTAGAAAACTGTCTTCTGAATTAAAGGCTATTTGAAACAGAGCAAGAATAATAACAATACTATATATTTTCATGTGAAAACTCACCTGTCTGTATGTATTGTGCGCTATACTGTATACACCTCAGTGTATTTGCACATGGTAAATAATTATTCTATAAATTAAAAGTTACCTGAAAGAGAACAATAACAATACTGTATTATTTTGACATGAAACTCACCTGTCTGCATATACTATGTACTTAATATATACCCCAGTGTATTTGCACAAAGGTAAGGCCAAATAAAAAGGACATTTGGTGCTGGTTGTTCAACTAACCCTATTTTTTCCTGCTGACCCTTCACTATTTTACAGAGAAAAAAAAATTAGAAAAAAAAAGAAAAGAATTTTTGGAGAAAATAAACCAACAAAGGGATGTAACTTTTATTGAAGTTAAATTCAGGATGTGAATGATGATTACTTTCCTTCTTCTCAATCTTAATTTTTTCGCAATAAAGAAGACATTCAGTTGTTATCCTGCTCTCTAGGAGCAAAGCAAATTAACTAACAAAGTGATGCTTAACACATCATTAAAATACAAAATAAAAAAAAAAAAACACCTAATAGATGTTTAATCAATTATTTAATTACAGGAATTACAAATTCCTATTATAACTTAATGCACAAGTCTTACCTGTTAACCAAATGTATTTTGAAAATAAGAGGGTTGTACCCTAACTTCTAAAGTGTAGGATACAATGTGGCAAACCAAGACCTATCCAGAACTACATGTAAGAACTGAAAAAGGGTTGAGGTTACCAGCTGATTGATTAATGAAACACAGTGGTTCCCAAACTTTTTCATGCCAATGCCCCCTTGGTTATCCTCAGCACCCCCCTACATTACCCTATAAAAAGCATTATTCAGCATTAGCATCCCCTCGGTAATCCCACCCCCCTCAAGGGGGTGGTACCGCCCACTTTGGGAACCAATGATGTAACAGGAAGCCTGTAGTGTTGCAGAACTTTTGTGAAACATCTCATGTTGCTTTTGAGATTTCTAATTTCTGTCCTGCTTCATAAGATCAATCTTCAAAAGAACAATTTTATATAGTTTGCTTAATACACAGCTAGAAACCATGTTTACCTGAAAATATCACAACTTAACCCAATTTCTTTTCTCATTCCATATTAGAAGTCTAAAATTAATTTTTGTAAAGTAATATCTTTTAAATTTTATTGTGTTTGGTATATATAGCATCAAAATGGTTCAAGTACTCCTTAATCAACAGGACACAAACTGTGTCCATAAATGGAAAACATTTCAGCCCAGTTGATCTTTTTTGCTGTTCTTCAAGGCTCCATTCTCTGTCCCATTCTATTCATTCTATACATTCTGCCACTGTCAAGTGCCACAGACTGACATCCAGTGTCTCACCATTTGCATGCCGATGACAATCAAATGCAAGAATCTAGCTGCCTAACTGAAGTTTAGGCTACCAAACATGGCATAGAGAGGTGCATTTCCGATGTAAAGTCATGGATGACATGTAACAAGCTGCTGGTGAATGATTATAAAACTGAAGCCATCCTGATCACCTTGCAAAGAATTTCTCATTCATATCCTTTACTTAATAAGTACCAAGAATACCAGGAATACCATTTTTCAGTAGGCAAAAAAACCTAGGTGTCGCTCTCAACAGTATGCACTCATTACACCAATATGTTGTTGTTGTTGTTGTTGTGGGGCTTAACGCCATTTTTCAGCACACGATAGGCTATACATGGCGGCCAGTATTAATGGTGGAGGAAGAAACCGGGAAATCCACGGAAAGAACCACCGACCCACGAGAAGCTACTGGCAAGCTTTCTCACATATCCACATTCGCTGAATCTTAGACTCGAACCCACGCAGACAGAGGTGAGATGGCAGTGATCCGTAACGGAGAGCGCTTTAGACCACTCGGCCACTTGGGGCCCCCACACCAATATGTAATGTACAGATGCAAGGCTGCATATCTGGAGGTGAGATGCATCAATGATTTGCAGTTTTCTTTCTGTTGACATCACTAAAACAATTGTGTGTTCCTTAGTGCTTTCAAGACTGGACTATTAAATTCACTTCCATCTGGTCCATCTCAGTATCTACTACAGAAATTTCAAAAAGTTTACAACACTGCTCCTCAGATATCATTGACTCATTAACTCCTGGCACCTCGTTTACATGGCAGGAGGTAGTACAATACATCTGAGCTCAGTAGCGGTCATGGTCATTTAAGATACACTAAAGTGGAATGTATTATAGAAAGGAAGACAGATATAGCTCTACAATGATACCAAATAATCTGGACCTTCTAGTTGCACTATAAAATACAGAGGCAAAAACATTTTTTGGGCCCGATTTTGTTCCACCAAAAATTCGCCAATTGTCGGAATCAAATAGTGTGTCCAGATTTTAGACATTTTGGCCTAAGATCTACAGCAGACTGGTCTGAACTGCACACAGACAGACAAACTTTTGCAAGAAGTAGGATCAGATGGGGATTTGGAATAAAAAGTGGTCTGCATATAAAAATGATGGGACCGTTAGGCAACAAAAAAAAAAAAAGAAAAAAAAAGGAAAAAAAAGAAAAGAACTGCAACTTTTACCCTTCTGCTTATGAGCAAGCAAAACGGCCCATGAAAAATGACATTTCTAACACAACTATGCATTAGCTTAACCAGAAATCTCTTGGAAGTCGATTTATTAGGATGTATTCAGAAATAGCCCCCCAAAATGCATTTCCTCTTCACATTTCAAGCGAAGATGACAAAAACCTCCAAGGGTTAAGGAGCTGAGGTTTGAAAAACTGAGCCCACCTCTCCCTGCTCTGCAATCTTCACTTACCTGTTCAATGCAGAATCAAACACATAAGAAACTGATGCGTCACAGTGCCATCTGTTGTCATAATGAGGCATTATTTTATGCTAACTTCCATGATGCTAACTTGCAACGTGCTTGATGTTACATTATAATCATGATTTTAGAAGGTGCAATCTGTGTAACTTATGATATAGCAAGTTTATAAACAGAATATTAAAACTTTTAATAACTGACATATCATTTGCAATACGACAAACTACAGAATCAACTCGGTAGCTGGCAAATTGCAAGATACAATGATGCAGAAGGAAAGTAGATCTAAGCACTTGCAAGCAGCCATTTACAGCTTGCATCAAAGAAGAATAGAAAATTCATAACTAGAATTATGAATGTAGCACTTGCAAGCAGCCAGTTACAATAATGCAGATGGAAAGTAACATTTGCAAACTGCCATGTACAATTTGCATCAATGAAGATTACAATATACATGGATAGAATTATGACAGTAGCAATTGCAAGCAGACATTTACAATAATTGTTGTTGTTGTAGGGTTTGACACCATTTTTTCGGCACAAGATAGGCTATAGATGGCAACCAGTATAAATCATAGAAGAACCCAGGAAAACCCCAGAAAGAACCACTGACCCACAACAAGCTACTGGCAAGCTTTCTCACGTACTGACATTGGCTGAGCCTGAGACTTGAACCCATGCAGATAGAGGTGAGATGTCAGACAGAGGTGAGATGGCAGTGTGCACTTTCGAGCACTCGGCCACTCGGGGCCCCTCCATTTACAATAATGCATCAAGGAAGATTAGAAACTACATGCATAAAATTATGATGGTAATCCCCCTCCATAAATTTAGGGCTATGAAAACTACTTGTCCTCTCATCGTGACTGGGTAAAAATGAACTGGACCAAGTATAAATTGACTATGTACTTGTCTCTGGCCTGAGTAGATCACGCATATATGCATATCTCGAGTTCATTTTCCACCCTTGAACATGCACCAAAAATTCAACATCACTTAACATTTAGCTTGCGTCAATTATAGATTAATCTAACTTGCTTGCTTGTTATCAGACTATAACATATCGCAAAGGCAGCTGACTCTGTTTTCTAAACAGCTACCCAGATATAAGCTTTATACTAAATTGGGTAAAAATCATTAACATGTCATGCTGCAGTTAAAAGCTTTGACCTCAATTGACAATGACAGTTGTCAGTAATTCTGCATCATCTGGATGTGCAGAAAGTTTCCCTATAAACAAGCTACCATACACCTTCATGAGTCAAACAAATGTGGAGTTAAGAGACAGAGATTATCATGATTTTGAGATTTTTCATCTTGTCAATGTTACATCCCATGTTACCAGTCTTTTCAAGACTGAGGGTTATAATGATACACTGCCACACCAAAGAGATGATGCCAGCAGATTGTTCTACATGTATGTACATATTTTTCACAAGGGAATGGGAATAAGTATTTTAAGTCTTTCAGTCAATTTGCAACAATTTTCACACAATACATACAGATGTAACCTATTTACAAAGTGCAAATTCAATTAGTATCATGACCAGGAAAAGTTCCAATTCTTCTGGCCAATCAGCAATCTTCTCTAGCATGGCACCCTTTGTTATATAGAAGGAGGTTTGACTAAAATGGATCATTTATTATAATGCTGGTGGAAACAGACCAAATGAATTCTTCTTTCAAGTGCAAGTCACTGACATCATTCTTATGAAAAACAATGACATAGATCAATATTTGCTGGTGTCTTTTCTTTGGCTTGACTTGGCATTAATAAAGCTTCAACATCTTAATCTGAACCTGTGACCTCCCGCATCTGAGGCAGGTGCTCTAACCACTAGGACAGTGGAGCAGTCTTTACTAAAGTGTAAGCAGTTTAGTGGAGAACTGTCCTGTGTTCAGTACAATGAGGACAGGGACAAGTAAATCTTGCAACTCAATCCTTCATTTTGCGCAATAAATCTTATTATTTTTTCCTCAATACTATATTATTACAATGAACAGAAACATACATCTTATTTCTGCTGCAGTTTGCACAATATACTTTGTTAATTAACATATAAAAGTGATACTGCACTCCCTACCATGAAAATAACGATAGTGAAAGATAAATGTCAAACGATTTTATAATAAAACTGCATCATATTCATAACTGACCGAAGTGAAACAAAATCACCAATTTCTGAAAGATACTCTCTGCATAAATTCTCATTAACATAATGTATCTTCTGACATCAAATCAAAGGATTTTAGAGAGGTGAGGAAGCACAGTTCTCATGGTTTCTGCATAAACATACAAAAACAAAAATTATTCCTAAAACTGATCATTTACTGTTCCGGTAATATAAATGAAGCTCATTCTAATATTAACAAGGTTTATAGAATTTTTTACAAATTGTCAAGGAATGGCTATTTTTGTAATGTATGTGCACGAATGATCATATATGCATGGAATATTCAAATTTAGTGACATCAAAATTCACCCATTAAACTCATTAACCCAGGGATGGCACTGACATTAATAATGTTGTCGCCCCAAAAATTGCCAACCTCAATATTTTGTTGCCAGTTTTCAAAAAATGTTGCCATTTTCATCATACAGTACCACCTGTTTATCTTTATATCCGTTACCAAGGTAAAATTGTCGACTTAAGGAGATGAGGCTGTTAATAGGGAAATGAAAACACGTGAACAAAATAAAACGTTTAATAAACATCTTTACCATCAAATACGTGGTTTCAAAAGATCAGAAATTTAGTTTGTGTTGTATGCCGCCTTTGGTAGCAATTGTAAGCTTAAACATTTTTCCTGCAAAGCAAAAACTTTCAAGGCACAATAAGTGTTCAAATCACTTTGGAAAATGCAACAATCGATCAGCTTCCATTGTTTTTATGTAAGTTTGGAGCTGACTTCCTTTGATGAAAGGTGCTTTCTTTTTATTGAAGAATATAGTCGGCTTTCTCTGATGAAGGGTGCATTAAGGATGCAAGTCAACAAGATGGCTGCCATGTATGGATCGTTCTAACACAGCTGCACTCAATATTCAATAAACTTGGTGTAAAAACTGGTGTTAAATATGCTAATACCTATTGCCATTATTTATACTGTGGATTTATGACAATATTAAGTTAGTGTAAGTGAAATTTAATGTGCACGCTTTTTCATTTATTCAAGTGAATTTGGAAACCTGTTCAAAACTAAGGATTTTAGGTTATCCAAGATGGTTACCCAAGTGGATTAATTTGAAATTGAACTACATCTACCATATCTGAACTTCAGAAGATACCAACTCAAACACATTATGCAAGTTTCTTTTTCAAAAGTTTATCGATATGTGCTAGTCATATATAAGGATTTCATATTATACTTTCTATCACTGTTATGAACAAGCTGAAAATACCAGCCTTGTAGGTTCCTTACTCAGTATGCTTAGCTCAATTCTGGCTTTAGTATGTCTGATATTCCTGAAAATCAGAGCCACACAGATAATCCCATGCAGGATTGTCATGTACAGAGTGAAAATGAAAACAATGGTACAGATGATGATTTGAAGCAGCAGGGAGGGTGAACAGACCAAGTTAATTTGCAAAAATAAAGCTTCCTATGGAGGGTGAAAAAATACAAGCATCACCGAGACCACTAACTGGGTTATTTTTTTGTGTCAAATATATTTACCGACACCTGGTGTAACACCAGGACATTCATCCTCTCTGCTGCCGTGTGTGTGGTAAAAAAAAAGTAACAGGTCTGGTGGCGTAAGTAAATCATTATTATTGATATAATGAGCAATCCCACGCTAGCCATGGAATCTCGCATAACTAAACAAGCTCGACCGCGACTAGAGGCAATTAAAAAATATCTTCCAGGCTGTGATTCTGTCAAGCAAAAATTACAAGAGCATCAGGAGTCTCAGGTGGAATTTACAGAAGGTGCAGAACAGTTATTTAAACCAGTTACAAAGGTCACTGAAGGTCTTCTTCCCACACTGGAGAACCTGCTAAAGCAACTGGAAAAATAGCAGAAAGAGCTAAAAATAACCAAAAGAAATTCTTAGAGAACTTCCAAGTGAAATAGCTGGGGCTACTTATCAACCACAAACACAAGAAATACTTGAGGGTATTGACCTGCTTCATTCTGAAATGGCCGATATAAAGGATCTTATACCAGTATCTGAACCAGAACCAGAACAAGTGAGAGTCAAAACTGAAGTAAATGATAAATTTACCAAAGAGAATATTGCCCTCATGAAAAAAAACTGACAGCATGGAAGAATTATCTGTGTTTGCCATGCACAGTTTTGATAATAAAGAAAAAGTTTTGAAACCGGAATACGCTGATCAGGTTGCAAGTCGTGATAACTGATACAGATGGATATATCGCATACACTACAGAGTTGATCAGACCTGAAATAATGATACAAGATATTGCATTTATCAGTGGAATAGATAAATATCTTCCACAGTTACAAAATCCACAATTGCAAAAATCTGGAAAAGGTCCTGCCACTGGCAGTGTAAAAACAAAAAAAACCAAACCAATCAGTTGCCCGATAAACATTGTCCCAATAATGCCCTTGCCGATGTTCACTTGAAATTTTAACTGGCAGAAAACGAGCCGGCAATAATGCCTCAGAAATTAATGAAGCAGCTGCTATTTGTCAGAGATTATTTACAGGCAGTATCATCGATATTAACGTTTACTGGTCCCTCATTGATGAAATCGTTGATGATTACCACAGTAGACTTTTGAAAGCAGATGATACTGCATACGGAATTGGTGATAAAGTTGGTTTTGTTAATAATGGCGTTATGGTGTTATTAAACAGTGCCACGTATAGCATCAATGGAAGAAATATTGAATCATGCCTGCAAAATGTCAACCCTGCCACGACTATACTTGACCTTACAAGATACAACGATGATTACTCAAGATCAGCTGGTCCATCAATGATGTTTGCAACAGACACCATTGATCAGCCCGAAAGCAGCAACGTAACACTGAATGCAGCTAGAACTGAAGTTGCATCAATGAATGAAAATTTCAACTTAGGATTTGCATCATATTGATCAATGTTAAACGGCAATGAAGAATTTTCATGTGCGATTCCACTATCACATATATTTGGATTCTGCAGACTGTTAGAAAAGTTATATTTGGCGCTAAACACACCGTGGTACTTGTTAGAAAAGCAACAGACAATGATGCAATATGGTGTGCTGCTGCCGTTGATGCAGATAAAGTAATACTAACAAAACTTTTGTTGTGGATGCCAACAATGGCTCCAACGCTGCATGAAGAACAATGGTTGCTCTCTTTCATGGATTCAGGGGGTAAATCAACATTGTTATGGTTGACAATGACAACAGACAGTATTCAAAGTAATGTTGCTGGGTTATTCACATGGCAGATATCATCACAGCTGGGAGTGTCAGCACCAAGACATATATTCATTGCGTTTCAGGAAAATGCTAGAGTAGATTTGCAGGAACGAAATCCAATGGTGTCTGACATGCTTGGAGTTATTGAAGTTTCTCTGAGGATAAACGGACATCAAGAACCTTCTGAAGAAGTGTTGCTGAATTTTGATAATAATCATGTTGTATGTGCTTATCATCAGTTTATGACAATCATGAGGTGTGATCAGAATGTGGATTCTGGTTTGCAGATATCTCAGCGGGATTTCACAACATTATATCCGATCTATTATTTCTCACTGGAATACTTGGATTTGTTCAATCAGTCGTTGACATACACTTCTGAGCTCATGCAGCACGATTACCCGCTGGTGGTGATGGAGCAATGGCTGTTATTTTCTCAGACAAAACAATGTTGCTTGAAGGTGTTGGTGGATGAATGAGAGTCACCGATGCCCCAGTGGAAAACATGTAACTGGTTCACTCGTGATCTATTGCACAATCAGAAATTAAATCACCTCATGGTATTATAATGTCATATCATCACGTTAATGTTACTCTGACTCTTGGTCAGATTAAAAAGCTACAATCAGCATTAAAAAAGAATTCTGGAATAAAAATATTGCTGAAATCAGCACAGATCACAAGCGATCTGAAGGGTCCAAATAAACTATCCCTGACAGAACGTCAACTCAGGCACTTCAATGATGCCAAATGATCAGCGACCGGTGTTAGACTTGATCTTTCTGCGAGTGCCATTAAAGATATTGCCAACACGGGTGGTATATTTCCACTTCTTGCAGCTATACCAGCATTGATAGCCACTGCAGCCCCAGCTGTTGCAAAAGCAGCTGCACTAGGTGCTGTTGGAACTGCTGCTGGAATGACATTAAAGAAAGCAACAGGGCAGGGATTAACACCAAGAAGAGCCTCAAAAAAAGAAAAAAAGGGTCCTTCCAAAATAAAAAAGATGTAGTCTAAGACTGCCAGGAACCCCTCATTCTTGGTACAGTCGAGTTGCAAGCGGCTCAGGTCTGAGACTGCCTAGGACACTTCACTAAACATGATTCTCATGTCCAATTTTAATTTACCTGATGCTGCAAAAAAATAAAAAAATTAAACATCAAACCTTCAGAGGTGCTTTTATGCGTGATCAATTAGCAAAACAAGCAAACCATGTTGAAACCAGTATCATTAATCTCAATGGAAGTTCTGGTCCAGGTACTCATTGGGTTGCATACATGATTGATCCACTTGGAGTTGTTTATTCTGATTTGTATGGGTTGGTGCCACCAAAAGAATTTTAAAAATATGTTGACGGACTTCAAAGCACTCCGATCTGGTATTCAACATTACCAACACAGACAATAACTGATCCGCCAATATGTGGAGTACTCACTGTGCTTGACTCTGAGTCAAGGTCTCTAAAACCACCTCATAAAGTTGTGCATGAGTATACCACCAGACAACATCGTCATCCAACGTTTTAAACAGGTCTTAGTGTAATATACAATGGTAGATATTTATGTAAGACCTACTAAAAGCAAGCCCTAAGATGACTCAGGGGTCACGGTACCAGGTGAAGTGGGCGACAAAGTAGCCTAAAATATGTAAACTTTGCCTTCTTCTGTTAGGAAAGCGAAAACGACTTCGCCCTGTGATTTTATTTTTTTCAAGGTAAATTGATTGACCATATCTCTTTTGTGATGCCCCCTCGCCTTAGCCAGGTTAGTTCTCGTGTTGCAGCGAAATGTATTTCTCAAGACATCAGTAGCTAGGCCTAGTTTTGTTGTCAATTACGTTGACAAACAAACTCTTGCACACTCACAGGCATGTGTTTTGATAGCCGACTGACCCTTTCCTGAGTAAGTTAGCCACTATCACTGCCCGATTTCCGCATGTTATCCTAAAAGATAAAAACATACAAACTGATGTTTTGAAACTTTAACAATAGTATGTAAATAGCAATTTGTGTTTTAAGAATAGAAAATCGGTGATCTGATCTGGATATTTTAACTGCCTCTTGTACACTATTTCGTCATAAAATTATTTTGAAACTGTAAGTGAAACAGTAACAGGGAAATATATCGCTGTGTGTGGAAGTACCAGATTGTCTGTTTTCGTAAATCATCGTGCAAATATATTCATAAAAAATACAATTCATAGAAAGCAAAGTCTATGTATTATGTTATTTGAGATTAAACTTTAAAATTATGTAGGTCAGAAACGTATGGGACAATGCTATGTTGTGGAATTCACAAGAAGCGCTCTATGGTCAAAGTTTGTTTTCTGACTTGACTCGTATTTGTGAAAATACAGAAAAAAGCAGTGCAGCATTTTTTATTTAACCAATGCCAAAAATTTCTACAAGTATGTAGAAAAATAAATATACCATAAATTTGCAATCCTATCAAAGGGCTGCTGAAATGAAGCTATTTAAAGTGAGCGGTAACATTTTACGAAAATCCCTCCTTCTGAAAATAGATGCACTCATATGTCTGTTGATTCAGTAGGAAAGAAGGGTGTAGTTCATATACCGACTATAAAGGAGCAATGTCTGTAATTTTATACATTTTAGTGTTATGCACGAATAGTTATGGTAATGTTTTATTCGCAACAAAGAAATTAGGACGAACAGTATGGTCTGAAACACGTGTGCATTTACCTTCATGTACATGCTACAGGGGTTGTTTCAAAGTCTGTTAGAAATCTTTCAAAGTGTCATTATTGTGAACTTTTAGAAAGTATTTTTAAAAAAATTGATTAAGGTAGTTGATTAAGCATTTTTACTAATTTGCAATTACAATAATGTAGTTTGGTTACCCAGTTAAAATTTGTTATAACATAGTTTCTATTATCTCTTGTCAAGTCAAATAGCCAAAATAACTCAGAAAATTTTCTACCTGAAAATAAAGTATTGCTTAAATCAAATGCTAAATGCAAATATGAATACTGGGAAATAGAGGGCATAATTCAAATAAGAGAACACACACACACACACACACTACATATATATATATATATATATATGAGTTCCTTGCTTTGCGTCCACTTCTCCCTGTTGAGCTCTCACTTCTCCCTGTTCTGCCCAAAAGGAGAAGTCACTTCTCCCTAAAATTCAAGTCCAGCTTGACCCCTGACGACTTATCCAAATATGCAACCCTTAATAAGGTCAAGGATGAGCTCGCTATCTTTTGCACCTTGTAGATGTGGACCAAAATAAAGTTGTTTTTCAGGATGATTAAAGATGAGCAATATTCCATTGACAGATATTATTATTATGCGGTTTCCAGATGCGACATAGTGGTGTTTGTTAAAAATGGTAAAATTAAAAACTCTGAGGAATCAATTCTAACACACACGGGAGAGATTACTAGACATATCAGAAGAACTGGAGACATTAAGTATGGCAATCTCAACATCAGCAGAAATACAATTATCACTGTGAGAGAACCAAAATCAGATGATGATGTGGCAACAAAAAAATATGTGGACAGCAATGGCGCTATGATCAGGACTGAGATCAGTAAATGCGTTGCTAAAACTGGCGATGCAATGACTGGTTCCCTCAATATGGCCAATAATATAAATTGCTGGTTTTGGAGAACCAGAATCAAATGATGATGCTGCAACGAAGAAATACGTCGACAACAGCAACATCCCGATGATGACCTCATTAATGACAATCAATGATGGAATGACCACAATTAGATCTGAATATGCTAATAATGTAACCGCATTTACAAATTTTTGTAGAAACACAAATAGAGCCATTAATGAACTTTTTTGGAGTCCAGCAGTCTTTGACTTTAAGCTCTCTGGCATCAAAAAGATTACCGATGGTGTAGTATATACAGGAGCATCTGGATCAGCATTATGGACACCACTCAATAAATCCATCAAACATACCGCTGAGGTTACAGGTGTGTACAGGTACTCAGTAATTGGCATTACAACAATTACAATATCTACCACAATTTCATGGCATTATCCAGTTAATGGCTCTTCTGGATCTATGTCAGTGATATTTGAGCAAAACGATGAAAAAGATTCGTGATGGAACCCAAAGAAAAGGGCCTCGGTGTGTTGTACTATTGGTGTATTGAATTCATCGCTAATATACCATCTACTTAGAGTGTTAGCAATTTATATAACAAACCAATAGATTGATGTTCAGCATTTCAGATACAAGCAAGTGTGTTTATGGCATACCTATATGAAAAATATCATTGATGCATATACAGTAAAACAAAAAATATATACCGCAGACATGTCACTGTTGCTGACATAATTGTATACTCTGCATCTGCTGTAGTCGCCGGAACAGTAACAATAATCGGAGAATTATCAGCCACATACATAATAACACCAGTAATAGGAATTGGCATTGCAGTTATAACCAGTGTTGCTGGTATTCTTAATATCATCACAGCAAAGATATCTACGTGTGTGGCTGATAAATTACATGAATATACAATGTTACTACCAGTGCCCACACGTGCACACACCAAATTATCATCACTGATATCATCAAGGCTCAATGACGGAATAATATCAGATCAGGAATTCATAGAAATGATTAAGGTTTATCATGAAGCAACTGGAAACCAACCCCTTGACTCTGTTTCCCCGCATCCCGTTAGTGATCATCTGAGGGAGGAAATCATCAAGCAAATAGAACACCTGAACCACATTGCATTGGACTTTGAGACTGCTCATAAAAAAATTATACAGGTGGTGATTGACTCCAACAGAGTAGTTATCGAGAGTGATGATGGCACTAGATACTCAGGTAACAATTATTCTTGAACAAATATTTGACCGCAACAACTCCGTTGTCAGAGGCAGATCCACCAACATTTAAACTTCCTGGATTTAATGTCGACAAACTGAATAAAAACGTCAATGATATTATCGATGGGTATTACCCCAAAATCATTGAAGCATGGAAAGTGATATCCCCTCCTCTAAGTATTCTCAAACATAACAATGATCCAGATGGTGGTGGTCATCATATATTACCAGGTCTTGTCAATACTGCATCATTGATAACAGTCAATCTGGTGTGTGTTGCGATCAATGGCAGTTATCAAGCAGATCTTGAAAGCAGGGGTCAAGCTAGACTTGAATTTTTGGAAGAAGTGACTTCTCCTTTTGGGCAGAACAGGGAGAAGTGAGAGCTCAACAGGGAGAAGTGGACACAAAGCAAGAAACGCAATATACAGTAGTCCCCCTCTTATAAGGCCACCCCTATTGCAACAGGAATGTGGCCTTATAATGCGGGTGGCCTTTCTAGAGGGATATTACAAATGCGAATAGTAAATACATGTACATACATGTATATAGAAAGTCACAACTACATTTAATTCTAAAGCATTTAATATTTTCATTTAAAAATCACATGCACATTGTGAAATCAATGTAAAACAAACTATTTCATCATTTTCAAAAGAATGCTATGAATAACTATTGATATACATGTAGTTTTAAAACTGTCTTTATAATAATGTTACAGATCACATCATCTGTCACCAACAGACACTTAAATACAATACCAATGTTCCTAAGAATTCTTATGCTTGAAAAATTTATCCAGTGTCGGACTTGAAATCTGTGCAACCATCCGTTACTTGCGGTAAAGTTGTCATATCCCATTTCAACTGACAAAATTGTTGCTTTTTCTTGGATCATTCGACCGGTGAGTGGAATGTTCTTAACACACGCAGTGCAAAACCATTCAAAAACCATTTCATTCAAATCAGGATACAAACATCTCCTGGCTCTAACAATCTTCCTTTCTCCATCCATTCCACCTTCCCATTTTCGCAGAATTGTTTCCCTATCTTTCACGATATTGTTTATCTGAGTCTTTCCGACATAAAATTTTTCTGGCAGGATCCTCAAACTCTCCCCCTTTTTGGTCAATTGAATTACTTTCACTTTCTCTTCTAAACTGAGAATTTTTCTTTTCCTCGATGACATGTTGATCTTTTTGCAATAACTTATTCCAATGTTGCAAACTACAAGACTGAATAAAAATTTTTTCTACATTTAAACAAAATGCCATGTTTTTAAAGATGGTGATCTTATCACGTGATTCATTAGTCGCAGTCTGGTACCCTATTGATTTTACATTGTTTTACACTAAGTGACAGAAGCCAAAACGGCTTCGATATGTACGCAGAATTGACCTGAACAATAGCACCTCGCGGCCATTAGGATTTGCAATCTTGACAATTATTGTCAGTAGTAATAGCCACTAATTATGGAAGTGAACAAGCTCAACATCTTACTAAGGGAAGCCATAAAGGCTATCAAACCATTTTCCCGCTGACTTGTGTATTGTACATCAATACTGCCACTTCTCAGCTGTTACTACTGTTAATAATTGTAATCTTAACAATTATCAGTGGCTAAACCGGACATCTCATGATAACACAGCAGTAAGGCTAATCGGATTACGTGTACTTACCTTTTTGAATGGATTAAAACTGGAGTCTTTCTTGGCTTTATGGAATAAATGTGGCTTCTTGTGAGGCGTAAATGATATAATATTAACCTTAGTGGTACATATACTTTAGTCAACACTTGTTTCAGGAATGAAAACCTGACATCGGGAAACAGAAATCGGATTACTTAACACACGTTATGAATAAAATTGGTTCTGGATACATATTACAAAATAAAATGCGGCCGCTTGTGAGGGGTAAATTTTATATTTTTGCACAAATGTGCTGGCCGCTGGTCGCATTAGCTGGGTGGCCTTTCTTGAGGGGTACTTTTGAACACAAATTCGTCGGTGCCTTTGGATTCTGGCTGTAAGGAGCGGGTGGCCGCTAGTGAGGGGGGGCCGTTCAAGAGGGGGACTACTGTATATATATATATATACATATATACATATATATATATATATATATATATATATATATATATATATATATATATAATGCGTTCTCTTATTTGAATTATGCCCTTTATTTCCCAGTATGCATATTTGCATTTAACATCGGATTTCAGCAATACTTTATTTTCAAGTCGAAGTTATCTGAGTTATTTTGGTCATATGACTCTAAAGAGAATAGAAACTACACTGTAGCAAATTTTAACTGAGTAACCAGATTATATTATTAACTGCAAGTTAGTAATAATGTTTAATCAACTACCTTCAATAATTTTTTAAAAATTTTCTTTCTTTTTTTTATATATCTTTTCTCAATAATAGCACTTTCAAAGATTTCTTAATGCATTTGAAATAATCCCTGTACCATGTACATGAGAGCTATGCACACGTCTTCAAATGATACTGTTCTTCCTCATTTCTTTGTTGGGGATAGAGGATAAAACACTGACATCAGCTAGTGATTGTTTCATTGATTGTTTGAGTAGTTTAATAAACCTATATTCGGCTGATAGTATGTATCTTCCTTCAGATTTTTGTTCTTGTAATATTAATTTTATTAATTGCAGAAATAATCACATTAATATTATCAGAATTCATTATATAACAAATATCTGTTTAAAATAAAAACAAAAAATAGAGTGATGAGCAATTTGCTGTTCCAAGGATCCCTTCATTTGACTAGTTTTGCTGTTCCATGGAGTCCCTTCATGGGGTACCCTTCAATGAGGCTATTTTTTTGTTCTGGTTGACAGTTCTTTAATGGGATACCCTTCATGAGACTATTGTCTTTCTGGCTTACAGATCTTTCTGGATGTCCTTTTATGGGGTGCCCTTCAATAAGGCTATTTTTTTTCCTTGACTTTGGAAGGCTCATCACTCTTACTATTCTTACCATGATGCGGAAGGGCTCCTGTTTTCCACCTCACGGTGATAATTTTTAAATTTTGTGCACACCTCCCCCCAAATCAAACCCCGGGGAGTGCAAAATATGCAACCACCACGTTATTCAACATGGTGGGGAGGTGTACACAGATTCTAATTTTAGTTATCATTACTTTTTTCTCCTTCGGCTGGAGCCCCCAATTATTATAAATGTGATTTATTACAAACCATTGACATATTTGTCAGTCACAGGATTGGAATGCCAATTTCCACAGGCTGACATCGAAAATCAGCAGCATTAGCGCTAGACCACGAGTCTTCTGTACTATCACATGTCTCAGAAATTATTATAAAGTCACCAATACCTGGAAATCCAAAAATGGCTCATACAGGGGGCGTGGCTTATTTTTATCCTTGTTTGTTTTTCTCTTTTTCTTGACTATTATCCCTGACAAAGGGGGGGGGGGAAGGAACCTGACAAAGTCAGAAAAAGAAAGATAACGTTTTTTTTGAAAAAATACTCAAAAACTAACAAAAAAAAAAAGATTTCATCTATAAGTGGAGGTCGTTATAAAATACAAGCGAGGTTACTGTTTAATCTCTCCCGAAGTGGAAGAAGTTTTACTTAACCCTTTACCTCATGCAAGCGCCTTTGGACGCCTCTACTCCATTCGCATGGAAGCGCCTTTGGACGTCTCTACCCGATTCGCATGTAAGCACCTTTTGATGCCTCTACACCATTCTCACTGAAGTGCCTTTCGACGTCTGCTGTAAACATCAGCCATTTTGAGCGGGGTTTTCGTAGTGCCACCTTCCGGGAAAACCCCATATTAGATACTACATTCATTGGTGTGAATGACCATTACGTCAGATCACGTGGTCGCTGTTTATGCTCTGGTCGAAATCTGCTATTTAAAGTAACTGGGTTGTATTTTCCACTCTCCAAAATAGGGGTTGTGGATTTCGTTCAGTACTTACTCGAGTTTTCACAATCAGAATCACAACTATGAAAGCTTCAATATCTTAGGTAAAGGCTCTGATAATGATATAGGAAGCCATTAGTTTTTATAAATTATCAAATTCAGCTGATTTAGTGATGTAGATACAGACAAAGAACTTGTAAATTTCGAGTATGAGAAATGGCAGCTACGGTTGGTCACACAGCTTCACCGACTTGACGGTGAACGAGTTCTCTTAAGATTTTAAAGCACATAAAAAATTCTTCTGTGAAAAATAATTTTACAGCTATAATGATTGGATTTTACTCCTAAATTTTTCCATACATAATATATGTGTACCAAAAATGTAAAATGGTTAAAATTGCTGTTAAACGTAACATACACTTCACTGCTTAACAAGCCTATGTGTATGGAGTAGACTAGGTAACGAGTGTTCTATTTTTAGCGCACTGCACTGGGTAACTTTGCTACATGCGTATCGAAGGGCTAAAAAGCCATATACTCTATGAGGTAAAGGGTTAACAGAGTTATTTCCTTTAGCAAAAAAAAAAAAGAGTATTTTCATGTCTTACTTCATAAAACTAAATACTTAAAACACAAACAAAGAATAATATTCAAGTATTTTACTACTGAGTTTTTTGCTCAGGAGTATTTTCTTGTTTTACTTCATCGTAAAATTCAGGAGTGTTTTCCTGTTCTACTTCATCGTAAAATTCAGGAGTGAGATATTTAAATATTATGCTTTGTTTGTATTTTTTTGAAAACGTTGATCTGGTTATTTCATCTGCAACATGTTGCACCTTAGCTGGAAAAATGCAGAAATATTTGGCAGCTGCATATATTGATTGAAATTCTGTTTCTTCCCATGTCTCTGTATTTACAGATATAACTGGTCTTGGAGATTTATTATATTTTCCAGTACCTCTCAGTTTACAATTCTGACTCTGTGTAATAACCTGAAGATTGTTCAAAGAATTATCAAGTTTTTGGCCGTTAATATGATTAATCACAAAATCACCCCTGGTCAGACCATAAAAACACTCATACACAAATCTGTGACAGAGATACCTCCTCCAACCAGCATTAAACATGAGAGAAGGACTATTACTAATAGAACAGACTGGTTTTTATTTAGTCGACAGTTCCTAATCACACCAGCACGCGATGCCTCATAATTCTTGATGATGGGATGCTTTACAAATTCAACAGCATTATTTTTTTTTTCTTCACTTATATAGTAAATATTATTTGTCTAAATTATTATTTTATTACTAGAAAAAAATATGTAGAATTCTGCTAGCATGAAAATTTAGCAAGATAATCCTCACTGGTTTTTATAGGAGATTGAACGTTGATGCCATTAGTGTTATTTTTTTTATCATAATACCATTTCAAAGCTCTGTATATTTTACTGCCACATTCTACACACAACTGCATTCCCCGCCCGACTTCCTTGTTACATTTCAAACACGGCTTTGGTCCTAGACTTTCTTGTTACACACTCTGCATGTGGTATCTTCAGGATTCATTTACACAAGCCTTATTACAAGGAGTTGCAGATCCAATTATCAACCACTTGCAACTATTCTGTGCTTGAATCACTGTATATTATAAACTAAAGTTCAATTTAAATATATATTTGCCTTAATTATAAGATAGAGGAATTTACAATATTATCTGCAATGAATCCCTCTCAGGCTAGATTTGATCTTGACAGAATAACCCCTGACTTGCCAATGCGAGCTCTGGTTGATGATGATTTAACGAATAAGACTTTAATCAATTGTATCTGTGAAGCCTAGAGAGAGTTTTGCAACGATGGTGCAGCTCATGTGTGGCCAACATTCAGAATTAGGCAAGACGATAACCCCCAGACTGATGCTACAATGAATAACCAGTGAGCAGGACAATTACTAATTATCTTGATGTTGAACAAAGAAACCTTCTTAGAATAAAATTTATCACAGCAGTAGACGCCTCTGAAATTAACCTGGATTATCCGTGACAAACGTGACCCTGTTCAAGAATCACACCACGCTGGAGATGTTGTAATGTTAAATAAACATTCCAAAAAAGGAATACTAACTGGCATCAACATACCATATTATGAATGAGCATATCCTGTGACAGCAGTTGTTTATGCGATATATCCGTTGAATGATAACCCTAGCGTTGATGACCTCTTGCTGATGAAAATTTCAACATTGAATTGTGCTGCCAAAAGAGTTATAGAACATTTTTCAAATGCCATACGTGGAAATGGTTTAATGGATCTGTGACGCAAAACAATAAATGAATGGGCTGAGCGCATTAAAGAAAATGGAGCTATGTTCAAAGACATTGCTCAGCTGGAAAAAAATTAACATTCCCAATAACGGTGAAGACACTGACCAGCAAGATTTTGTATGAATCAAAATATAAATCAAAGGGGGCTTCGATAGAGATAGTTGATCATAATGCACACGCAAGGACATCAGACATAACATTATTTCCACAAACTCGAACTATTAAATTTTATGACGGTGCTATGTTCGATTTTATCAGAAATATCAGCAAGAGTGACCCTGTATGTGTGTGGTTGTTTCAAAGATCCGAGTATAGCTATTATGATCAGTTTGTATGGCCTAATGGAGATATTTATCATACAGAATCTCTTCATGGCAAGATGAAGAAGACTGCGTTGAAATGCATGAACAATGATGATGTTATTAAACGATTACTCAGTAATTGCTTCACCGTTCCATCATTTGCTGCTCACTTTGCTCAGGAGAAAACTTCAGGCCAACTTGGTTGGAATTTCTTCAACGCAGATATACAATGCAGTTGTGTCTAATATGGACACGGTGGATTGTTGAATACTTAATACGATTATAAGGATGTTATCTCAGTTGATATGGTTGCATGTTATCCTGGAAATTTTCTTGGAATGGGAGTGTTCTGAGTATTTCAAAAGATTTGGACATCCAACACACGAGTTGACAGAGTTGTGATATACAGACCCTTGCCAGATTTTGATTTAACCAGATTTGCATGTATTGAGTCACATGAGTTTGCATCATAAAACCATCCAGTTGTCGCTGTTTGGTTTGGTCGTCATTTTAATAAACGTGGTTGGACTCCAATAGTTTTATTACAATATATGCTTGATGCAAAAATACTGAGATCGTTAACCTTCAGTGAAGCAATAATATCATATCGTCCACAAAAACAAATCTGGCTACCAAAACCCATTGTCACTGAGAGATCTGTTCTCGACAAGATCTCTGAGTGTAATCCCGATGCTGTAGAATACGAAATTAAACTTGAAAAAGATATTGACAGAAAATTAATTGGTAAATTTATGCAGCGAGGATCATATGATCATAAATGACACTGTACAAGATTTATTATCAATGATGCTGAGCTCGATTTCATAACTGCCGATACAACAGAGAAAAATACATCTGTAAATCGAAATAATGTTATTTTATCAGACAGAGTCAAATTAGGCACAATAGTGAGCTACAATGTTTACTCACCACAGTTAACTCATTTAAGATCTTCGATGTTAGTGTATGTTTTGATAAACTTACTACTGATGATAAACAGATTTCCTGATACCATGGTTAGAGTTGCCACATTCATTTATATCAGTAAAAAAAATGCAGGACTGACTCTAAATCATTGCATCAGTCAAGTGGTGAACTTTGGCATGTTGAAAGAAGCCTTGCAATCTGGAGAGGATCGACTAGTGACCACTTACGACCCGCACAAGATGCACGTTTAGCCACACACCAAATCGTCAGTCAGCCTTTGGAGAAATCGTATCAAATCGTGTACCAGAAGCGAGTATGACTTCCCAACCACTTCACTTCACAATAAGGACATGTCGTTATTGGTCAGCATATAAAGGGAACTTCCATGACCGATACTTCATTACGAGAAGAAACGCCAAGCTAAAAAGATGAATCCTTTCACACAGCAAGTATCGTGCAAGAGACTCAAGTCCAATGAGAAACCCAAGTGCAATGCTGTGCCTCACGATCACATCACCAATGCAGTACCACATCTAAGTTGTTTATTTACTAACGCCATGGAAAACCATTTGCAACCAGCGTGACTCCCAGACTACAAGACTTTAACTTATGGACATGCTGATATCACCCAGTATAAAAAAGGGATGACTTCCAAGAACGACACTTCATTGCCAGGACAAATGCTGAGAAAGATGAATCACTCTATGCAGATGAAAAAAGAGATGGAGCAAACATCGTTGACCTCTTTCACCACCATATTGTCACATCAAAGTGCATCCAAGAAGGAAAAGGATTCAGTAGACCTAAAGGAGTATTTTAGCATCCAAATGACTTGGACAGTGACTTCAAGAAAATTTAGGATGACATCTTACACCAACACAGTGAAATTTAAAGACTTTGCGTCTGAGATTCCACCTGAGGAAGCAGCAGGTTTCAGTATGGACCTATTTGACTCACTGTTAAAGGAACTCAAATGTCAGTGCCAAGTCAAAGATCGAGGTCGTTTGAGCCTATCTATGTATCACGACAGTTTGAAATCTCCTGCATGTCTCGGGTTTAGTACACCTGCAGAATTAACTTCTTCCAAACTTTTGAGGGCCTTTGAAGATGAGCAGACAATGAGAGAAAAATTTGACATCATCGATGGAAAAGTGACCATTCATATGGCATATGTTGTACCTCTATGGGAAGAAGACAATAACTGCACTTGATCTGCTTATTGATAAGTGTACCTAGCACGATGGATATACCAAAAGATCTACGAATGAATGGGAGTATGTGATGGGAAACATCTATGCTGGGACACAAATGCTAGCTGACCAGATTTAAACATATGTGACAGATAAAAAGAGAAGCATGAACTTTTGTCCTATTTGATAATTTGTTTCTGGTTTTGTTCGAGCGTTTTCTTAAAAATGGGCATTAATTGTGGTATGAAAAATGTCATTCATTTATGAAATGTAAATACACTGTATATGAAGTGTTTTTTTGAAGGCATAAACTTTAATTTTTAAAAGTAGTTTTCTAGAACCAAGAAATATATAACTTGTAAATATATTTGTTCCATGTCCAAATTTGTATGTATTAAATGGATAATGCTTAGACCAAAGCACAGGCCAGACAGCCCATGTATATACTTGAATAAATGTTTTGTACCCATGCAATAAACTTTTCTTACTGGAGTCTCTATCGATGAGTTTTTCTCTGGAACATCTCTGTCCTCTTTTCTGTGTTTCCGTCTTCTTTGTTTGGAAGTGTATTTGTTTGTTGCTGTATGTCTACGTTTGTCCCTATCAACCTTTGTCCCTATAAATGCATTTCACCATATAAATAGTTTTGACCCTATAAACCCCATGACGTCACCCATCTTCAAATCCCACTGACCACCAGGTGCCATTTCCATATTAAATTCCCATTGTCACTATATTCCTTTTCTTCTAATTTCAATGACAAGTCCCACTGTCGCCATTTCGCTCCACCTATACTACTGATGTAATTAACTAACGCAATGCTACATCGATAAAAAGAAGTTATTAAATTTTACATTAACTTTGGAACTGTGATGTCTTGCAAACTTACCATGTACATATCATGCTTCAAATTGTGTATTTTGTCAATACAATGGCTGTATGACAAAAATGAAGACATTTTAATTTTTGTTCACACAATTCAAGCAAGGATCAATACTGTCGGTAGTAGGGTACTAGAAACATAATGGTTGTATCTGACAGACTTAAGAACTTAACAGTTTTAAAGAAAAGATTTTAATAATTGTCAGTTTACTTATATCAAATCATGTATTTACATTTCATTCGTCATTTTGTTAATTTTTTTTAAAATGTAAACATAAATTTGTGTGTGACCTTGGCAAGCTTGCACTCTAGCTTGGTATCTGATGCTATATCCAATTTCGACTGTCACTTAATTTCAGTTTGCAATCAATGAATGATTTATCAAACATTATCATACATGATCATGATGTGTGTTAAAATTTTATTTAAAGAAACTGCATTACTACATCTAATCATAAGTTTTTTTTTTCTTCTAAGAAAAAGTGTACCATTTGTTGTTGAGTATTAAAGGCATACAATACTGTTAGGTGACACAACTGGTAAATGATTCGTGAAGAAAACAAATTATAAAAAAGTTAAAACCTGAAGTCTACTTCTTGCCATCTGGAGTTCCCTTTTAGGCATTTTTAGATGGCACTTCAATGACTGCATAAATGTACATGAGAGGGCCCACAACTGACATTTTAAGACCTGTACATCCTGATGTGGAGGGAGACAATAAGGAAGGGAAGGAAGGGAAAGTAGGGGAGAAGAACAGAAGAAAAAAATGAAAAGGCCAAATTATGAAAATACACATCTGAATAACACACACAAGGGCAATATATTCCAAATGGAAAAAGACTGTGGTTCCAAAAGTGATATTGCCACTGTGGCAACAAAAGTGGCATTGCCACTGTGGTGACATCATTCTTCTCCTGCTGCTTTTCAATACATCATACTGAAATATGTAATTAATAGTTTTATCAGTACATATGCTGACGCCTACACCAATGGCAACACTGGGGTACTAGAAATGATTTTCACAACTCTGTAGAGGTGAGATAAAAGTGTTTTATAAGAGAAAAAAAATTATCAAGAATTACGTACCTTTTTCTTTTAAAGGGTGACTTCGGCATATCTGCTGTAGGCACCAGTTGCTCCCCTGGTCTGGCCCAGAGAATGGGTCCATCATTGCTGTTATTCCGAGAGGCCATCTTTACTGAAGACAAAGAACCCCATGGCATCACTTCCTTCAGGAATGGACTATCTTCTAATATATCAAGGAATTCTGGGAAATAGTCCCCAACCTCCTCATGTGCTGTTCCTACCAAACTTATTTGCAAGAGGGGTCCTGAGCGAAAAGTTCCATTCTGGTACGTTTTCTGTACCTGGTCCCGCCACTGTTCCATAGTTGTTGTCTCAATGTCTGATTTGCCCAGAATGCCAGCTTTTACTACCATATTACCGTGTTTGCTTGCAAAGTAGTCTACAAGATCAGGCATGTATTCTGCTCCATCATGCACTATTCCCATCACACAGTGTGAAACCCCCTCACTACTTTCACCATACACAAATTCAAAATACTCCTTAACAAACTCCTGAAGCTCGCTTTTACTCAGCTGAGACACTTCATCTTGGAAAGAATGGCAGACTAAAGCTCCTCCATTGGAATATCTTTCAACATGTAACAAGTTTCTATACTTGTACTTAGCCAGGACCGAGGTATCTGATAATAACCTGGAGCTTCTGAAGTTCATATCAAGACTAGCTGCCAAAGTTATCCCGTCTATCATACAATTATCCTTTCTTTCTGAGAATGACAGTTTATCAGCATGAACATCACCATAATCATCATCAATTCTGATGGTAGCGGTGTGCTTAGAAGGACTGGACATATTCTGCTGAACATAGGCCATTCGCTGCTGCTTTTTGGCCTGTTTATTCTTTTGCTCTGAATCTGAGAATGAAACCTGGACAGCCTTACAATCAGTTCGACGTTTAAGGTTTACCTGCACACCACAGTTGCTCAAGATTTTCTTCCTGCTGTGAATCTTGAAAATGTCAGTGTTGGGAGATGACACAGTTCCCTGCTGCTTGTCTATTGGAGGTCTGGTTGAGTCACTCCCACTTTGCTGATCATTATAAAGACTGTTTGTGTTAACCATCTCAGTCTTTTTGCTCTCACTCAATGATCCACTTGATCCATCTGCAGATCTACTATCACTAGTTGCTTTCTCAGTTGCTGTATGTGCTTGACTTTCTTTGTGCAATTTTTCTGAGAACAGAATTTTGTGGCTGCTGATGTCACTGCCTTCGTTTGTGCAACTAGCCATATGTTTCTTGTTAGATTTACCATGTCCATCTGAATTGTACTTCACTGGTGAATGAAGACTTGTGAGATTTCCAGATGAAGTCTTAAGTGAGGATGGATGAAAGAGATTACAAGATGTTTTCTTCTGAGGGGATGGAGTGCACAGTCTTTCTGGCACAGTTTTCTGGGGTAAGGCCAAGCTGACACTTTCATGAGATATTTTATGAGGTGTGGAAATATTATTTGACTCTGCAGTGATGTACTTATGAGGTGATTGGGCAATACCATTGGATGAAAAACCAGGCTTTTGAGGTGACAATCCATTCTCGCCAACCAAGTGCTCATCTTCTAGCTTGCCATCCTTTGCAGTGAGGGAAGTGGGTTGATCTGATGGAAAACTGTCTTTGTGTTTATGTTTATGTTTGTGGTGATGGTGTTTATGGTGGTGGTGGTGCTTTAAACCACCTGCAGAATCTGTTTCACTCTTGCTGCTGCTGTGTCCATTCTTTTCATCACTTGGGACTATCTCTTTAGAGTGATGTCGGTGTTCTCTTGATTCCTTCTTATGCTTTTTGTGTGTTTCTCTGTGCTTTTTCTCTGCCTCTGTAATAAAATTGTGTGAACTATGACAAACTAATACTAGCACAAAACTTCGAAAGTCTAGACAAACAACACCAGTCCTTATTTTCTTTATTTCTTTCATCTAAATAGGTATTAGCTAAATTTGTGTGCTTTTTCTCACTGGAATTGGAATTCTTAAAAATGGGTCTCTAATGGTGTTAAAGATCATTATCATTTCAATATCTGTACATAAGGTTAGTACCTTGTTTTTTCAAAAACTTTAGACAGTAATTGTAAAGCTGAAACTGGACTGCACATAGTGACTTGGATCATCCTTCACTCCCCTCTTGAAAACGGATAGTACTGGATTTAATACATTTAACAAACAATCCATCAATGAGGCTGACATTCTACTGGTTGAAAAGAATTTCCCAGGAATACAGGATAGTAATGTTTCTTCTTGTTGGTACACCCTCCCCCCTCCCCAGTCAGTCATTTACAGGCAATACATGCATGTGGCAATGTTTAATGGGTTCATATCCCATGGAAGAGAAAATAAAAAATCTCACTAACAAGCTGTGTGGTGTCTGTTAAAATAACAGAAGACCAGAAATGACAGAAACCTAACAAGCAAAAAAACCCATCGGAACAAGAACTTGAGACCCATCACAGTGCCCTGCATTAAACAGATCTAAGCTTGCTGCTCCATGACCACAAAGTGGAGGTGACATGCTATTTTGGTGGCTGTTTTTTTCCAAAGCCTAAATCACATGTTTTTTGAACTATTGCATGCATTCATCTGAATTTTTTATATAGCAATAAAGACACAGATCTATAATTAAACAGGAGTCACTTCTTTCAATTATATTAATTTTTTTCTTCCAGTGTTCGAAGTCTGAATTTGTCTCTTTTTCATTTGAGGTTCTTCTATTGTTATAAAGGTGCTAAGTATTAACAATATCAGTGATCAACTGTAATAATGACTAGCAGTTTCATTAAGGCTTTGGAGATAGATAGATATATATATATATATATATATATATATATATATATATATATATATATATATATATATATATATATAT